>CABHPQ010163457.1:0-18606 GCA_902168405.1 Peromyscus aztecus | reverse complement strand
GTGTGTGTGTGTGTGTGTGTGTGTGTGTGTGTGTGTGTGTGTGTGTGTGTTCATGCCCATTTGCATGTGGAGGCCAAAGGTAAAAATATCATCATGTGTCTTCCTTGATGTGCTACCATGTCAGGCTTTTATGTGGGTGCTGGAGATCCAAACTGAGGTCCTCATGTCTATGCAGCACACCCCTTACCTGTAGCACAAATCCTAATTGGTCTTAATAATAAAAACCTGTAGCCAGATATTGGGGGTAAATGCTGAAAGTTCAGTAAAGGAGCCAGCCACTACAGATACTTTTTTTTTTTTTTTTTTTTTTTTAAGCTTTTTTCCAGACAGGGTTTCTCTGTGTAGCTTTGGAGCCTGTCCTGGAACTCGCTCTGTAGACCAGGCTGGCCTTGAACTTAGAGAGATCCACCTGCCCAGCTGGAGAGACTTCTTACCTCTACCCAATCCTCAGCCTGAAAGGGCTTGAGCTCCTGTCTCCTCCCGCCTTATATTCCTCTCTCAGCCCAGCCATATCACTTCCTGTCTCTCCACCTCCTTAGTGCTGGGATTAAAGGTATGTGCCACCACGGCCTGGCCTCTATGATTAACTAGTGACTTGGCTCCTTACTCTGATTTTCAGGCAAGCTTTATTTGTTCCATCATAAACAAAATATTACCCCATTTACCCACTGTGCCATATTCTCAGCTGCTGCTGCTGCTGTTCATCCTTCTTTACTAACTTGGTAATGAAGGTTGAGAAGTTAAAATTAATGAGTAGCAGGTTTTGAAGCTACCGATGTACCTTGTAGCTGCCTGACATCAGCCATGGTCAACTCCACTGTATTCTTTGACATTGCCATTGATTGGCAAGCCCTTGAGCCCATCTCTTTCATGCTGTTTACAGATAAAGTTCAAAAGACAGCAGAAAACTTTTGCACTCTGGTCACTGAAGTGATTTGGTTATAAGGGCTCCTGCTTTCACAGAATTATACCAGGACTCAAGTGCACAAGTGATGACCTCATGTACCATCATGGCACTGGTGACAAGTTCATCTGTGGAGTAAAACCTCCTGAGGATGGTGAGAACCTCAACTTGATGAGGCCCTGGCATCATGTCCGTGGTGAATGCTGCACTGAACACAAGTGCTTTTTTTGTCTGTCATGTGCACTGTCCAGACTGATTGGATGGCAAGCATACGGTTTTTGATCATATGAATGATGAGAATCTTTAAGTCCAACAAGATCACCAACTTCTTTTCTCTTTTCCCACGTAAATTGGTGACATTTGATCACAACCCCCCAAAAAATGTACTTGAGAGTAGTTAAATAGATAAAATGTTTCATTTGGTCTTTACTGCCTTATATTCTTACCCTACTCATTCCTTTCTGGTTTCTTTTGTTAAAGCCTTTGTTCTTTATTGTTTTTTGAGACAGCTTTGGAGCCTGTCCTGGAACTTGCTCTGTAGACCAGGCTTTGAACTCATGGAGCGATCTGCCTGCCGAGTGCTGGAATTAAAGGCATGCGCCATCACTCCCAGCTCGAGGTAGCTTCTTAATGAAAGCGTCCTATAGACAGGTGATTCATGACACAAAGAAACACAGTGGGATTGCTACCTTACCTTTGAGGAGCTTGGCCAGTTTTCAAGTCCTACTTTTTTTCCTTCCTTAAATTGCTCCATAGTATAGTGGGCTAGGACTATGGAGGGACTTGGAAATCCAGGCCTAAAACTCTGAGAGTCAGGGAATGACACAGTGTGAATAAACTTTTGCATATAATTGGGACCTAGGTGTGGCCCTGTCCCCCCCCCCCCATACCCAACTTCCAGGGATGGGCCGCCTTTTTCTCTGTTGATTGTTATTATATGTTGAATGGGTGGTAATTAATATTTTGCAGTTTTTTTGTTTGTTTGTATTTTCAGTGAGAAATATCCTGTGTCAATAACAGAACAACCTTCGTCTTTCTGGCTAAATGACTTTTGTGCCAGTGATACCAGAAGCCTACAGCCATGTTCTTGCAGAGTTTGAGTCCTTGGATCCGTTACTCACAGCTTTGCGGCTAGATTCCAGTCGTCTAAAGGTGAACTTCTGCTTTGAGACAGTCTCATGTAGCACATTGCTTTCACTTCATATCCGTGTGCTCATGTGCTCTGCCATTCTTGCCCCTGCTCTGTTCTTGCCCCTGCTCTTGGTTTTGTGGACTCCTGGGGCTTTTGCCTGTTTTACTTTACATAGAAGTAGCTCGTTCTTTATTTTTTGAGCTATCACTTGAATTTTTTTCATTTCTGGAAAACACTACTGTTGATTTTTCCCTCCTTCTTGATAATCTTGCTGTCTTCTCTCAGGAAGTAATATACGTTATTGGCATTAAAATAGCATAAATGAGCATACCCCATTACATTTTGAACAACATGAACTACAGCAGTTACTTCAAGAGGAGGACTTTGATACAACACTGTATAGGGAATAAAGCAAAAGCCAGTTAGCTCTGTGGAAAGGACATGGTTCCCTGAAACCTCAGATTCTTGATTAAACGCAGAGAAGTCACAGTGAAGAATAAAGTTTTAATCACAAATGATTTTATTCTGAAACTTTGCTGTTGCCTTAAATTACCCCCTTCTCCCATCCCCTTCCCTCCTTCCCTTTCTCTTCCCTGCTCTCCCCTCCTTTCCCTTTCTCTTCCCTCCCCTCCCTTCCTTCCCTTTCTCTTCCCTCCCCTCCCCTTCCCCCTTTCTCTTCCCTCCCCTCCCTTCCTTCCCTTTCTCTTTCCTCCCCTCCCCTCCTTTCCCTTTTTCTTCCCTCCACTCCCCTCTTTCCCTTTCTATTCCATCCCCTCCCCTCCCCTCCACTCCCCTTCTTTCCCTCCCCTCTCCTCCCCCCTCTCCTCTCCTTACTCTTCCTCTTCCTCTTTTTGGAGACAGAATCTCACTCTGTAGCCCAGACTTGTTGGAAACTCACTGTGCAGCCAGGCTGGCCCCACATTCTTGGTGAAATGCCCGCTTCAGCTTCATCAGTGCTGAGATTGCAGGCCTAAGCCTGATGTGCCAGTGCAGATTTTGGTCTTCTGAGAAAAGGGAGAAGAGGAAACAGCAGTCAGGATAGTGCAGTCAACAGTGGTGAAGATCAACATCAGAAATGTTTTCAGCTGCAAGTTATACCATACCTTACTGCTGGACACAGTCTCAGAGTGGAGTTGTGTGAGAATTCTGAGTGTTTGTGAGAACACGCCAAGAAAACATGACAGTCTTTTCAAAGCACAGAATAGTTCTTGGAAGGTATTTTTGTGCTCCTCCCAGGTGTAGCGGATAGGAATGAGTTTCCTTCAGCTGTTATTATTCCTGTGCCTCTATGGAAACATGTTTTTACATGTGTGGCTTGTCCTTGTGATTGAACACCTTACTCATATGATTCTTTTTAACCCTCAGAGTAAAAATTGTCTGATGCTCTGAATAAAGTTGGCTAATGCATGAGACTTTTAAGTTCTCCTCATTTGTAGGTCCAGCTCTTCCAGGTTCATGCTGCCAACTAGAGTAGTAAACACTTTACAAATAGAAGTTAATGCAGGGAGGCAGAGGCAGGTGGATCTCTGTGAGTTCAAGGCCACTCTGGCCTACAGAGTGAATTCCAGGACAGGCTCCAAGGCTACACAGCGGAAACCCTGTCTCAAAAAACCAAACCAACCAACCAACCAACCAACCAACCAACCAAACAAACAAACAAACAAAAAAGCCCTTGCTGGACCTCAGCATTACTAGGTTTAGGGTAGTGGCCCATTGAGGGTACTGAGGACATAGGGTTCTTCATCTTCCTTCTCCCATCATACATGTTGGTTTAATTACAGTGGTAGTAGTATAATATCCTGCCTGATCTTATTCAGCTTGTCTACATTAGTAACTGCAGCAGGAATGAGGGGCCAAGAACAAAGTTTTGGACGTTTTCTTGTCTCTGTTTTTCATTAGAGAAGACAAAGCTTCCAAGAAGTTCCTAGCAGCTGAGTCTGCTGACTGGGACTGAGTCCCTTGGCCACCCAAGGCAGCAAAGGAACCTACAAAAGCGAATATTTGGGCTCATCAACTTCTGTGTTGGAAAGACACAAAGTTGAAGAGGATTAGGAATGGTTTTTGACACATTTTGACACAGGAGTTCTATACAGCATGGCCACAGCTTTCTGGTGGCTCAGGCAAGAAATGAGCAGGCTGAGGTTTGGAAGAGACATGGCGATGTGGGACCTGCATCTGAGTCCTCCCAGTCGTGTTTGCTATAAGGGCTTTGGATGTATGTGATGGTTCTGCAGATAGAAACGATTTGAGTAGCTGTTTTGTCCCTCATAACTATTCAGTTTGACCTCTATTGTGGTCATCACTGGAATGACCTGGCCAAATTATACAAACTATAAACCATTTAATAACTGGCTTGTAGCAAAGAAATTATTCATTTATACAAGTGAACCTATTCAGCTTTTATCAAAAACAATAGAGGTCCAGCCCCTATTTGTTTTCTGTCAGGGTCCCTGGAAGAATCTAACAACCAGCTGGGAATCCAATCTGAGGGGTATCAAATGAATCTAAGCACACTGAGTTCTTTAGTCCATACACTTTATTCTTCTAAATCAATTCTGTCTACACAGCTTTTTTTCTGTTCTCATACTTAGCTCCTCTCAGTCCTTCCTGCTGTTCTCTCATTTCTGTCTAGTTCTTTCCATCTTCATTCTCATCTTTGTTCTTCTAAATCAACCTCCAGTGCTGTGGGGGCACCAGTTTATAAACACAAGCAGTAATTCTTTGGCAGTGCAGTGCGAGGTTTGAAGTTTTCAGGGTTGCAGAGAGAGTTGATAAGATCCCCACATAGAGCAATAGTTGTCAGCTTCGATTAACACCCCAAAGAGGGAGTGACAAAATGGGAGTTCTCTGGTAGGGTCAACTAAAGGCTAAGATCAATTAGGGAATCCTAAAAAGGAATTTGTGTGCTCAAACTATAATCTAGAAATGGTTAGGTAAAATGTCAGCATAAGCCACTAGTAAAGTAAAACTAATTTATTCTTAGGTGATGCCCCCACCCCGCCCCCACCCCCAAGCTGCTTTCTAGTAGGGCAGGGAATGTATGCTCGGTTGCTAGGCATACATCATAGCATGTAGCATTTGGCTAGTAAAAGCACTTTCGCTCTGAGTAATTGCTAAGGAGGAAATCTAGGAATAGCATCTGGCTGAGATAAAGGAGGTAGGACAAAGCTTGGCACCTATCATCTTCCTGGCCTTGTCAGAAATCTCCTTGGGTCAGTCAGTGGGAAGTAACTACTTTAACTCTGTAACTAGAGGGTGGCTAAAACATCATCCCAGAAATGTGAGCAATAAATCTCTTAAATTAGGGTCTTGCGTAAATAAACCAGGATGAAGGTAAGGAGTTGTGGACTTAAATGTTAGTGGTTATTTTCTCTATTTGTGGGTGAGATGAGCTAATGTTTATATATGTGCAGCTTGTCCTTGGATAAAAAAATATCTTTGAGCCAGGCAGTGGTGGTGCATGCCTTTAAACCCAGCACTTGGGAGGCAGAGCCAGGCGGATCTCTGTGAGTTCGAGGCCAGCCTGGTCTACAGAGCAAGATCCAGGACAGGCACCAAAACAACACAGAGAAACCCTGACTGGAAAAGCCAAAAAAAAAAAAAAAAAGTATCTTTGTTGAAATACTTTTGTCCAGAGAATGGCCTTGGCCAGATGTAAGCTAATGAAGAATAAACACAGCTGGGGAAAGTTATCCAATTACCCCAAAAGTATAGGGGAAGTTGTGCCCAATTAATGATCAACCACACTGTTATAAGTTCTTTGGGTTTTTTTTTTTTTTGGTTTTTCGAGACAGGGTTTCTCTGTGTAGTTTTGGTGCCTGTCCTGGATCTCGCTTTGTAGACCAGGCTGGTCTCAAACTCACAGAGATCCGCCTGGCTCTGCCTCCCGAGTGCTGAGATTAAAGGTGTGCGCTGCCTGGCTCTGTTATAGTTCTTGAAGGAAGAGTCGAATAGGGAAACTACAATAGCACATAAGAAATTCGTTGCAGGATACAGCTAATACATTCAAAAGCCAATATCACCAAGACTCCTTAAGTCTTAGTTTTCCTCTGGAAAAGTCCATAACTTTTTCCTTACCAATATCTTTCCTACTTCATATCTTTGTGGCTCATAGCAAGTTTTTTGAGATTCCACTAAAAGTTTCAAAGCAAAATGTTCTTTGTTATATTTCAGTATTCTAGAATTATAAATGAGTGCTGTTACATTGTGTCCTTCTAGGCAGGGTAAAGAAGGAAGGCAGGCAGTGAACACAGACTTGCAGTACTTATTCCAGTGGCTAGGTTATTTTTAACAGTGTTGGGAATGCAGCCTAGGTTCTTGACCATGGCAGGCAGGTGTCCTGCAACCAGGCTGCATCCCCAGTGCATAGTGGGTATGGCACAATCATCTCAGACTTGTCTCTTCATGCTCTTAGTGTACCAGCATAGCTGTGTCTCGGAAATGGTTGGCATTAGGCAGCACAGGAGGAGGACTCAATCTTATTCAGAAAGATGGCTGGAAGCAAAGGCTGTTTCTCTCTCACCGGGTAAGAACAAGGACATTCACACGTTGGTTGGAGTATGCTTCATGAATGTGAATTTTTCCAATGTCATCCATCATGTAGAGTAAAAAAAAGAATGGAAACAAACTGTTCTTTGTCTGATGTCCTAGGAAGGTGCAATCTCTCAGATTGCCTGCTGTTCTCATGATGATGATTATGTCGCTGTAGCTACCAGGTAAAACACTCTTAGAATGATGATCTTTTCTAAACGCATGTTAAGCTGACAAGTGTGCTTGTTAGGATGACTAACCGTTTCATTTCACCTAGCACTGTACTGGTTTAGTACTGAAAGTTGTATCCTGGGGAACCAAATCTGCTCAGTGCCCAAGCCATCTGGGAGGGTTAGTTGGTCACCCTAGTGTTTGTGGAAAATGCTGATTCAAGGCAACAACATCTAAAAGGCCTTAAAAGAGAATGGGAACAGGCACTTTTCCTTGAGGAGCCCCTACTCACACCTGGGTATGTCTTACTTTTCTCTCAGAGCCTCCTTTTCTAATCTTCATGCATAAGCCTATATTAAAAGATTTTTAACAGTATCTCCAATCTTGCACATGCATACACACACACACACACACACACACACACACACACACACACACACGCAGAGAGAGAGAGAAAGAGAGAGAGAGAGAAACAGAAACAAAATTTAGAACATTTAGGTTCTCCTAATTTATTGATTTGATGACTAAAACAAGGAAGTGAATGCTTTCATTTGTAAGTTTTCCCCCTTATGAACAAGAGTTTACATTGTATTTAATATGGTTAATATTATGTTGTAATTCAATTGTATCTTTTTTGTCATTGCCATAACTTTTTTTTTGTGGTAATTTGATTTGCCTGAAACTTATCTGCAGTCAAGGTGTTGTAGTTGTTTGGGAGTTAAATCAAGAGCGTCGTGGGAAACCAGAGCGAATTCATGTGTCTTCAGAACACAAAGGCCGAAAAGTTACTGCCCTCTGTTGGGACACAGCTGTTCTGAGAATCTTTGTAGGTGACCATGTGGGCAAAGTATCTGCCATCAAACTCAACAGTTTGAAGCAAGCAAAGGTAAGGAAACACTACAGCTCCTTGTGCATGTGGTGTGATGTAAGGTGTTAGCTTGTAGAACTTTGAATGGAAGGACACAGTTTTATTTGCTGTATTTCCTAAGCCTTGGAGAATTTGTCTCTTACTGCTTCAGTGTAGAGTCCTGGCAGAAGAAATATAACTTCCATTGTCTAAATGGACATACCAGAATATTCTGGCTTGTCCCTCATGGTCCATCAAAATTATTATTTGTTTCCCGATACATATTTGATTCAAAATACAACTGAGCCAGGCAGTAGTGGCGCACGCCTTTAATGCTAGCACTTGGGAGGCAGAGGCAGACAGATCTCTGAGTTCAAGGCCAGCTTGGTCTACTGAGCAAGATCCAGGACAGCCAGGGCTACACAGAGAAATCCTGTCTTAAAAAACCAAAAAGAAAAATACAATTGAAGCCCTGCGTATAGCATCGACTTAATTTTTTTTTTATTCAAAAGGAGAAATACTGTCAATGGGTGAAAAATTCTCTTACGTATTTCAAAACTTTTTTTCCATTCCAAGTTCAGAAATAATTACGAACAGAACATTAAGAAATTCTGTAGTTAGTTATCAAATTATTTCACAGATTTTTATTTATTTATTTTGTTCTTTTGAGACAGGGTTTCTCTGTGTAGTCTTGGCTGTTTTGGAATTTAATAGATAGACCAGACTGGCCTTGAACTCATAGAGATCCCCCTGCCTCTGCCTCCTGAGTGCTGGGATCAAAGGTGTGCGCCACCACATCCAGCCTCACAAATTTTAAGTGAGGGAAACTTTAATGTCATTGTAGACAAATTAAATTCTGGTTTATTTTATTTATTTTTAAATTTTTAAGGTTTATTTATTTTATTGCACGTATTGAGTATTTTACTCTAATGTCTATGTTTTGTGCATTCTGGGATTGAAGTTATGGACAGTTGTGAAGAACCATGTGGGTTCTGGGAATGAAAACTAGTCCTTCACAAGAACAACAAGTACTCTTAACTCTTAACCGCTCTCCCTATCTATCTATCTATCTATCTATCTATCTATCTATCTATCTATCTATCTATCTATCTATCAGTCATCTATCTATCTACTTATTTGAGACAGGGTCTCTCTATATAGCCTGACTGTCCTGGAACTCATTTGTAGACCAGGCTGGCCTCAAACTCACAGAGATCTGTCTGCCTCTACCTCCAAAATGCTGGGATTAAAGGTATAAGTCACCATGCCGGCTTCATTTTTAAGTTTTTTGAACTTTTTTTTTCTCTTTTCTTGGCTTATCAAGACAGGGTCTTACTTTACAGCATGGGTTGGCCTTGATCTCACAGCAGTCCTCCTGTCTTGATTTCCTGAGTACTGAGAATACAAGTGTGTGCCACCACTCCTGGTATTTTAACGGGTCAAGCAGACGAGATTGTGTGCATCATTGTGAATGTATTTCCTTCTCACACCCCTTTTAGGCAGCTGCTGCCTTTGTGATGTTTCCTGTTCAGACAATCACAACAGTCGACTCCTGTGTTGTCCAGTTAGATTATTTGGATGGAAGATTACTTGTGTCTTCACTGACTCGATGCTTTTTGTGTGACACTGAGAGGTACTAACTGACCGCAACATCAGCTATCTAGAATTTCAGAATTTTCAGGTCAAGTACTGCTAGTCATGGAGCCAGAACCCTTCGACTAATTTTGTAGATGTTAATAAGGAACCAGTTAAATACAAGCTGATGTTAGAAATAGGAGGAAGAGGAGACAAAGACAGTCTAGTGGGTGACTACGACAAGCAATCAGTGAACCCTACCCTGTGGCATCACCTAAATGCCATGAGAGCACCAAGCACTTGCTTCAGTGTGTGGAGTCAGAAAGGCTGCCCTGATTTTCTCTATTGCTGTTTTTAAAATTTGTTGTGTACTTAATGGCATTTTACTAATGGGCAAAATTGGTTAAGGAATTACTAGAGGCTTTATGAAGCCAACAAACTCCCATTGAAGTCTAAAGGTGGAGACACAGGTGCAGTCAATGACAAAGGGATGTTTCAGAGGTGAAATATCAGAGCAGATTAGGAAACAGCTTAAACGAGTGTTACCTTTCACTGCCAAAGTTCCTTAGCTCTTTTCCATGCTCAGAAGTGTTCAGTGGCCATTCTTTTCATCCTGGCCCTGGTTGGTTTGCTGGCTATCCTATTTCTTAGGATCATTCTTTCTTTAAAAATTTGTTATGCATCCATCTTGATGAGGTCAACAGCCAAGCTGTTGGCCAACCATAGTTACTGAAAATTTTTAAACTGTGACCCAGCTGCCTCCCACCAACACACATGCATGCACATACGCATAACACCACACAAACATGCATAGGCACAGGTGTACACAGAGGCACACACAGAGACACACAAATACAATTTGAAATTAAAGTAAATATACAATAAAGTAATAGAAAAATAAATTAAGGGCTGGAGAGATGGCTCAGGGATTAAGAACACTGCCTGCTCTTCCAGATGGTACTGAGTTCAATTCCCAGCAACCACATGTGGCTCACAACCATCTGTAATGAGATCTGGTGCCCTCTTCTGGCCTGCAGGCATACATGCAGGCAGAACACTGTATACATAATAAATAAATCTTAAAAAAAAAAAAAAAGAAAAATTAAAAACTGACAGAAAAACCTTCCTGGAGTTAAAGAAATAAAAGGAAACTGGGTGTGGTCATACTTGCCTTTAATCCTGTCCCTTAGGAGACAGAGGCGGGTGAATTGGAGGCAGGTCTTAATGAATAAATGAATGAATAGAAATAAGTAAATGAATAGAAAAAATTGTTATGGAAAACTTCAAGCATGCATAAAAAAGTGAGAATTCTGCAGTAAACAAGTCCGGAAGTATTCATTTCATGGGATACAGCTAGAGTTGAGTTGCAGTAATGTAGAACCTGCTGCAGAAATAGTATGTTGAATTGCCTCCTTTTATTAGCTGGGATTCAGTTTGGAGAATCATGGATAGTATAATAATTTAAAAGTTCACATAATTTTTTTTTTTTTTAGTTTTAACCCACATTCTGTTCAACAAATGGCATTCTCTAAAAATTGGGACTCCGATGGGCAGTGATGGCACACACCTTTAATCCCAGTACTCAGGAGGCAGAGGCAGACGGATCTCTGTGAGTTCAAGGCCAGCCTGGGCTACAGAGTGAGTTCCAGGACAGGCTCAAAAACTATACAGAGAAACCCTGTCTTGAAACTGCACCCCCCCAAAAAAAAGAAAAGAAAGAAAAATGGGAGTCCTAAGCTGGGCATGGTGGTACATACTATAACTCTAGCACTTGAAATAATGGAGGCAGGAGAATTAGGAATTCAAGATTGCCTTTGGCAACATAACAAATAAGCAGCATAATAAATAAAATTATAACTTCTTATAGTGCTCTGTATATTTCAAAGCATTTTACATCCATGTTCTTACAGTAAAACAGTTTATTCACAAAGCAAATAAGTGGAAAAATATTTATTGATTCATTGAAGGTCTCAGAGTCGACTTCTGCTAAAGAGCATATTAAATCACTTTCCAAGAACAGACTGACATCATGAGCTGAGTGAGCTGGAGCATGCCTGTAATCCTAGTACTTGAGGACAAAAGTGGGGACTAATGGACTGAGTTTGAAGCTAACCTAGACTGCATAGTGAGACCCTGCCTCAAACAAAACAAAACTACTGAGTGCTTTCTGTGGGCCAGACACTGTATTCATAATTCATAACCTACCATTCAAGTAGACACAAGTGTCATGTGTAATGTGGTACTTGCTGTGAAAGCAGCATATAAGAAGCAGGTAATTGAGCAAATGGAGGCCTAGGGCATTTCTGAAAGGAAGAATGATGCAGCCAAGTCATGAAGAAGACTTATCAGGAAACAAATAGACAAGTGTAGAATCTAGACTTGAATAAAAATATATATGCACACATGCCTATACATGAATGACCTGAAGCAGAAGGGGGACTTTTAGAGGGGAGGAAAGGGACAAACACTGCAGTTTTCACTCATGTAGATCCTAGAATTATATAGAGATGTGTATTAAAGAAGCATATGTATTTGTTTAACTTCATCTGCATCATTTGACCTGATCGGTAGGTAGATGTCAAAGCAGCTAGGGAAGGGAACTAGTAGAAGAGGAAATCGAGGCTGATGGAGAGGTAATTGTAAGCAAAGTACATGACATACATGTGTGAAATGTCAGAGTGAAACCCATTGTTTTTTTTGCCAGCTAAAAACAATTGTAAAAAGAAAGTCATGCTTGTAATCTCAGCATTTGGGATGCTGGGGCAAGAGAATTGCTGAGAGTTTAAGTCTAACCTGGCCACATAATAAGTTCTAGGTCAGCTTGGGCTACAGAGGGAGGGCCTGATTCTACAAAGAAAACCAAAACCCAAACAGACAAGAAACAAAAAGAATAAGTAACAGGAGTTTTTAGGAAGAAGCAAGCTGGTCATTATCCCTCTGTATCCCATGCAGCTCAGCTCTCATATCTAACTCATGGACTACTAAGGGAGCAGAATGTTCCAAGACACAGAATTTCAAAAGAACCTGGATTTTAAGAAAATGAAGAAGAGTTCATTGGATGTTTATAGGGTAGTAGGGTCTTGGAGACAGTTGGAAAGGTAGAGTAAGAGCTTGCATGGAATGTCCAAAGAATTGTGTTAAACATAGTGACTTGGAAAGCCAGTTGGTAAGGTTCACAGGTGAATGGAGTGGTTTTTAGTAGTAATGCCTTTTGGATCTGAAACAGGCCCTCCTTGTTCTGTTGATAATAAAGAGCACTGATGTGAAGACCTTGGCTTCCTGTCACAGAGTGGTTATGGTAGCCCGCCCTGTTTGGGCCAATCCGTGCCATTGTTTTCTGGTACTGACAGACCAGAAAGAGGAAAGAGCATTTGTCAGTGGGGGTGTGGGGGGCTGTTATATGGCTGTGCTGATTTGTAGTGACACTTTCAGTTCTTTAATACAATTGTTTTTAACATTTTGTTTTTGTAAATAAACCTATTTTGTCTTTATTTCTGAAAATTAGGGAAAAGTTTTGGAAAATTGGAAATAAGGAAAGAGATGGAGAATATGGAGCTTGTTTCTTCCCCGGAAAATTTGCTGGGGGCCAGCAGCCTTTGATCTACTGTGCACGCCCAGGCTCTAGAATGTGGGAAGTGAACTTTGATGGAGAAGTGCTGAGTACACACCAGTTCAAGAAGCTCTTGGCATTGCCACCCCTCCCTGTGATTACTGCAAGGTAGCCACTCTCTGCATGGAACTTCCTGGAGGCATTGGGTTAAAATCTATAGTATTGTGGAATGTCGAGATTTGATTAGACCTTTTAAGAATGAGGTGCAATTTTTATCAAAAGATTTGGAGATGCCAGAACAGTCCTTAAGCAGTTGTCTTTCTTGTGATTAAAATGATTGAATAAGGGGAATGCAATTTAGGCTCTTGAAGTTGTTTTCATGTTGAAATTTTCTCTACATTGCAAAAAGTAAACTTGTAAGTTGTGATTAAATCATCAGCAGGTGTGTTTACCTTCTAGCTCAGAGCCTCGGTATGATCATACAGTTGGATCCTCCCAGTCTTTGTCATTCCCCAGACTCCTGCATCTTAGGTAAGTTTTCCCTTTGCCCTTTTCTCTTTATTCAGAGGCATTTGCTTTTATATTTATTTTTCAATTTTTGTTGTTTTTTTTTTCAAGATGGTCTCACTGTGTAGCCCTGGCTGTTCTGGAACTCACTCTGTAGTTCAGGCTGGCCTCGAACTCAGAGATCTGCCTGCCTTTGCCTCCCAAATGCTGCAATTAAAGGTGTGTACCACCACTGCCTGGCCTGCTTTTCAGTTTTTAAAAATGATATTAGAGTTAGAACACAGGGCCTTTTACAGCTGAGTGATTCTTCTACCCATAAGCTAAACACCAACCTGTCAGCTTAAAAATTTTTTTTGTGTTGCTGATAATCAAACTCGGTCTTATGCATGCTAGGCAAGCAGTCTACCACTGAGCTGAACCCCAGAATAGAATTTATTATGTTGTTCAGGCTGACCTCAAATTCTCGGGCCCAAGTAATCCTCCTTTCTCAGTCTCCCAAGTAACTGGACCTATTGGTGCATGTTACTTCATCCAGGCCTTTCAACTTTAAAGTGTGTGTGTGTGTGTGTGTGTGTGTGTATTTAAAATTTTTATTTTATCTTATTTTACACATATGAGTGTTTTGCCTGCATATATGTCTGTACACCATTTGTGCCAGATCTCCTGGAACTGGAGTTACAGACAGTTATGAGCCACTATGTAGGTGCCAAGAATTGAACCTAGGTCCTCTGGAAGAGCAGTCAATGCTTTTAACCACTGAGCTGTATCTCTAGCCCCACTTCCAGCTTTTAATGTTTTTATGTTAATTTATTTTGGGGAAGTTTGGAGATGACTATGTTGCATACAGTATTCAGTAATAAGAGAAATGAGATCTTTTTCATTTTATAATTGTCAGGGAGTTTTCTGGCAGGTTAGTACTCACTGGTGAAGGTACTCGTTCTCTTATAAACGTCCTACTTGATGGGGCACCGTAATGATCTAGTGTGCCAGTGTTAGTATACAGGACATAAACAGTTGTGGAGCCTGCTTTTGAAGGCTCAGTGAAACTTCAGCTTTCTGCCTTTAGGACTTCCAACAAGTAACTGTATGACAGGCCTACTCAGTCCATTCTCACTTAGGATTAGCTCACCTAGTTGCATTAGGTCCAGAGTCAAATACTAAGCAGCACGGAGTGCTATTGTGGAGTTTGTCAGCAGCTTGTCCTGCATGGGCAGAGGTGCAGTGTGGGATCTGTGCTTGCGCTCTGCTTACTTTACAGTGAGAAGTTATTCCTAATATCCCTTCTGCCAGTTAATATAACCGAATGAAAACTCAGAGAATGATAGTGATTTTTATAGGCACCCTGCAGTGTGGTCTACTAACGGGCTTTTCAAAGGGTAACTAACTGCTTTTTTAAAATACAGTGAAGCCGGGCGTTGGTGGCGCACGCCTTTAATCCCAGCACTCGGGAGGTAGAGGCAGGCGGATCTCTGTGAGTTCGAGGCCAGCCTGGGCTACCAAGTGAGCTCCAGGAGAGGCGCAAAGCTACACAGAGAAACCCTGTCCCAAAAAAACCAAAAAAAAAAAATAAATAAAAAAATAAAATACAGTGAAAATGTTAACTTATTTTCCCCAAAGGTTTAACTCATGTCACAACATCTACATCAAGGTATTTAAAGTGAATTATAGCTATTTTAACACTTCAGTTTGCAATTTATTCTGAAAGTTTCTGGAGAACGGCAGCCACTTACTTGCTGATGCTTACATATAGCTTATTAAAAACTCCCTCCATTAGTGGTCTCCTTGCACAGCAATTATCACTGTTTATAATTTTATGTTCATAAAGTATTTATACTTTCCTTACCCATAAACAGTAAGCTCCATGTGGACTTTGTGGCTACTTTATTCACTGCTGTGTTTGTAGTGTGTGACATAGTTTAGTATCTGGTAGATGGTCGTCATTTCATAAATATTTTTTGAATATGTGATATGTGACACCATGGCCTAGCTACGATAGAGATTGTATTCTTTCTCAGGTTGGGGGTTTAGCTCAGTGGTAGAGCACTTGCTAGACAAGCAGAAGGTCCTGGGTTTGGTCCTCAGCTCTGGGGGGGGGGGGGGGGTGGGAATGTATTCTTTCTTAGGAACATGCTTGGTTCTCCAGGTAGACTGTTGCTTTGAATATAGGAAGCCAGGCCTTTCACGGTCATGCTCTGCTTCCTCAGCTTATGCAGTAATTGATGCCGCTTTGCTTTCGTGACTGCTCTGGTATTGAGTAGATACTTGTTTCTTCATCCTTTCTTCAGACTACATCTATCACTCACTCATTGTCACTATCAGTATCCATTGGAGCTTCACAGTGCTAGGTACACATTAGACTGTCAGACAGTAGTTCATTCAATGAAGACTGCTTTTGAAAAACAAGAGCAGGCAAGCTGCTTCTGTTCTGTTTGTTTATTCCTGCCCCCACATTCGTGTCCTATGGTGTTTTTACGGGTACAGCCTCCAAATCTCACAAGGAGGCATTCTTTAAAAAAATTACTTTTGGATATATTTACTTTATGTATATGAGTGGTTTTTTGTTTTGTTTTGTTTTGTTTTTTCGAGACAGGGTTTCTCTGTGTAGCTTTGTGCCTTTCCTGGAACTCACTCTGTAGCCCAGGCTGGCCTCGATCTCACAGAGATCCTCCTGCCTCTGCCTCCAGAGTGTTGGGATTAAAGGTGTGCACCTCCACCGCCCGGCTGAGTGTTCTTTCTATATGGATGTATATGACCCACATGTGTGTCTGGGGTCTGCAGATATCCTGGAACTGGCATTATGGATGTTTGCCAGCTTCTTATGTGTTATATTTTCTGAAGGTACATTGGTGTCACTTTTTTTCTCTGACTTTGTTGTTGTTAATGTTTAAGATTGTTACATAGCCCTGGTTTGTCTGGTACTTGGTTTGTAGCACAGTCTGGCTTTGAACTTGTGGCAATCCTCTTGCCTTAGTTTCCTTACTGTTGTAATCACAGGCATGTGTTATCATGCCTAGCTTCTTTGACTTTATTTATTTATGTATTTATTTATTTATTTATTTATTTTTGAGATAGGCTTTCTTTATGTAGTCTTGGCTGGCCTAGAACTTGCTGTGTAGACCAGGCTGGCCTCAAACTCACAGAGATCCACCTGCCCCTGCCTCCCGTGTGTTGGGATTAAAGGTGTGAGACACAATGCCCAGCCTTCTTTGTTTTTTTTTTTATTTATATATTTTATGACTTCTTAAACAATTCTTTTAGCTTTAGTGTCCTGGTTTATTATCAGTGAAGGAATAACAGAATGAAGAATGTAATGAATTATAAGTATGGGCTCTTAGGTCTCCAGGCTACTATTTCTTTTATATTCATTTCTCTTAGTGGTGTGTGTATATGTGTGTGTGTATTTACGTATCTGCTCTGTGTGTGGGGAGGTGGAGGAGGTCTGAAGATAGTGTGTTGGATCCCCTGTTGCTAGAGTTGCAGCACTTAGAAGCTGCCGGGCATGGGTCCTGGGAACTGAACCTGGGTCCTTTGGAAGAACAGAATACTCTTAACCACTGAGCCATCTCTCCAGCCTCTGGGTTATTATTTCTTTTCTTTCTTCCTTCGTTTTTTGTCTTATTTATTTATTTTTAGTTTATGTGCATTGTTGTTTTGCCTGCATGTATATCTGTGTGAAGGTGTCAGATCCCCTGGAATTGGAGTTACAGATAGTTGTGAGCTGCCACGTGGGTGCTGGGAATTGCCCCAGGTCCTCTGGAAGAGCAGCCAATGTTCTTAGCTGCAGAGCCATCTCTCAGCCCCTGCATTTTGCAGGTTGGGTGTTTAAAATGGCTTAATGGATAAAGGTGCTTGCCACCAAGCCAGACTACCTGAGTTTGATCCCTGGGATCCACATGGCCAAAGGAGAGAACAGATATTTGCACGTTGTTCTCTGACCTTCACAAGTGTTTTATGTCACATGCATTCCCATACACATACACACAAAATAAATAAAAATAGAATTTTTAGCCTGATGTGGTGGCACACTCCTTTAGTTCCAGTACTCAGGAGGGGGAAGCAGGTAGATCTCTGAGTTCCTGGACAGCCAGGGCTACGCAGTGAAACCCTGTCTTGGAAAAAAAAAAAAAAAAAAGGCAAAGAAAAAAAAAACCAAAAAACAAAAAATGTAATTAAAAAAATAAATTTTGCAAGTTGACTATCAAACTCATGATCATATATCTCTTTACCCAGTGGTTGTCTTGTCATTCCCCTCTGGCTCTTAAAGGTATTTTTCCAATTTTACTGATTTTGAATTAGGACTTTTACCATATCTTTCATCTTTGTCACATAGATTACTTTCTTGTAGGTATAGAGATCTCGACTTCCACCTTGACAAAATGTTTTTTTTTTTTTATTATGTATACAGTATACAGTATTCTGCCTGCATGTGTCCCTGCAGGCCAGAAGAGGGCACCAGATCTCATTACAAGTGGTTGTGAGCCACCATGTGGTTGCTGGGAATTGAACTCAGGACCGACCTCTGGAAGAACAGTCAGTGGGTGCTCTTAACCACTGAGCCATCTCTCCAGCCCCGACAAAATGTTTAATATTAAAACAAGCACACAAATGCCATTCAATATTGCTGTTGCTTTCAGAGCCACATGAATCATTTTTAGTACTGTTGGGTATGTATGGAAAAAAGCTCTAAGTTCTCAGGACTATAAACTTCTTGGAAAGATGTTTGTTTCTGCAAAAAAGATTGCAGTGTACCCTGAAGCAGTGAGTGGGTGGATAAGAAACAGCCAAGTGCAGGCGGAGGTGCTAGACTGTGGGGCAGTGGCAGAGGAAAGTAGATCTGCTAATCCTTTGAGAGTGGCTAGAGTGGGAGATTGCAGCTGGGCAATGCTCTGACCAAGAGAAAGAGGGGATGATGTGTGCTTTGTAAAAACTTGGCAGTCATGAGAAAGCAAGTGACATATATAGATATACTCACACTTGAAAGTAAAGTGGAATAGAAGAAGACAAGCAGAAAAAGAGAGGTAGGTGGAGAGCCAGGGATGTGAAGGGAAGTCTGAAAAAGGTTCAGTTATCTGCCTGGGAATCACGAAAATGGGGGATGATGACAGGATTGTTGGTGATGATAGTCAGGGAATCTGTTAGTTTTTGAGAATTCTGTAAAGTCCCCTAATCAGGACCCCAGGAAAGAGGGAATGAGTTTCTATTGGTAAATGAGGGAGGAAGTTCTGTGAGGTTCAGAGGGAAGCTCCCGCTCTGGAGGCTGCACTCCGCAGTCTAAATGTGAGGCCTTCTACCTTCATGCTGAGTGATCTTGATATGTGATTTCAGCTCTCTGACAAAATAACACTTGTAGCTGATGGGCCTCATTAGATAATCTAGCTGGAGCCCTTCAT
>CABHPQ010163456.1:0-15178 GCA_902168405.1 Peromyscus aztecus | reverse complement strand
TGCTGAAGGACCACTGAACTCGATGTTGTATTTACATATCTATAGCTGTATAAAATAATGATTATTAATGTTTGCTTAAAAAGGAGAAGTGCAAATGTGAATTTAACAAGAAGTTGTAGATTTTCAACACTACACAAACTCCTTTGTTACAAATAAATATTTATGCTTCTAAAAAATATCATAAATATAGTTACTAAATGAAAAAAAGATAAAAATAAATCTTTTCTTAAAAAGAAAAAAAAGCATACTTCTCAAATTACAGTACTTGGGAGACTGAGGCAGGAGGAGTTCTGTGAGTTTGAGGGCTACATAGCAGGACCTTGTCTCAAAATCAAATGAATAAATATTAACCATTTTAAGAGGGAGGGAGGCAGGTGAGACGGCTTGGTTGCTAAAACGCTTGCCTTACAAGTGAATGAAATCCAGATCCCTAGAACCCACAGAAAAATCCAGGTCCAGTGGCACATGCTCATAATCCCAAAGATGGTCAGACACACCTGGAGCTCACTGGCCGTTAGCCTAGTCTACCTGATGAAGTTCCAGGCAAATGACAGACCCTGTCTCAGACAAAAGGTGGAATGTATATGAACAAGAAGAATGACACCTCAGGCTCTGACTTTAATGTATACACATGTTCCCTGACCTCCAATGTGCACACATGCATGCATACACCATCACACACAAGAGCACGCAAACACACATGCACACTGCTACCCCCATCCCAAAAAATACTGTTCTTCCTCTCCCTCAGGTCCCAGCCCCTAATTTGTCTGTGTGTTTCAGAGGTTGCTTTCTGAGATATGTCTATAGCCCTGGCTGGCCTAGAATCCACTATGGAGATCAGGCTGGTCTTGAACTTGTGGCACGCCTTTTTCCTCTGCTTCGTTGAGTGCTGGGATTACAGACGTATGCCAGCACTCTGGCTTGTTTCTTCAGTCTTAATCTCTCTCTCTCAAGACAAAAATGATGAAGAAAATACTAATTATTTCTAGTCCAGTGATTTGAGAGTGATCCAAATGCAGCTTTTTGATATATTATTTTATTCCAAGAATGAGATTTCAAATCTCAGACCATAAACAAATGGTTAAAAATTAATCACATATAAACAATAACAGGCACTTGCAAACAAAGGGGTTCTCTGAGGACAACACAATAACATGACTTTTATTACTTGGTCTGAAAGTGAGATGTCACAAGTTTTATTGTGACTAAATAACTAAATTCATTTATCTAATTATGCATTATATAATACACTACTAATTTTAAGGTTATATTTTAAAATAGGTTCTCTTACAGGAAAATATACAAAAACATAGTAATTGTAATGAAATGATCCCTGAGATTTACTTTCATAACATCCAGTGTGTAAAGAGGGGAAGCTGAGTTCTCAATAAAAGAAAAAAAAGAGAGAGAAAAGATTTCACATAAGTTGCAATTACAGAAGTATAGTTATGAGAACTTGGCAGTTCCTAACACTCTGGTCTCTAGTTTTGAGTAATGGTTAAATTTTCCCTAAGAAAAAAGCTTTCTGAAACCCCAGCACTGTCCAAATGTTTTTTCAAGACAAGGGAGTCACAACAGGTGATCTTTGAGACAAAATCTGAATGGTTCTTGGCCAGAATCATCCTTATTCTGCCTCCCAGATCCTATTTATAGAAACAAACAGGACAATTTCCTTTCCACTTGGCTGGAACACACTTTAATTTACCTGCCATTGCAATAAACATGAAATAAACAGGTCACTGCACCCTGACACTCCAATAGCAGTTAGTCACTGTACGTCACCTCACAGGTGGCACAGGCCTGACCAATACCTGAGAAGTAGAGGCAAAAGAACAGTGAGTCTGAGGTCATCCTCCGCTACATCACAAAAGTCTGGGGCCAACCTGTCTCCATGAGACCATGCTTCAAATAAACCAATAATCACCTCAGAGAGGGCGACGGGCCCAACTGAAGCCCTGTTTAAAGCTATTTAAAGGCAAACACTTGCTGCTTTCCAAATCACAGTGAACAAGGACCTCAAAATAATTCAAGTCATTCAAAAACAACGACAGTGAATCATGAAACACATGTAACTAAATCTAAGGTTATGATTTTCCTGGGGCTAAATCTTTGGTACACACAGGTACATTTATCTACAAGCATGAATAAACACATTTTCTTCTCTTTTCAATGCCCCCTACCCCAGTGAATGCACAGTGAACTACAGCTAGCTCCTTGACCTCATTGACTAACCAACTGGTCAACCTGGCACCAAGCCCAACTGTGTTTGGAATAGCAATCTAACAAGAAGAAAGAGATTATCGCAATATGGTTCTAAAGAAATTCTATCTCATGCCATAGTGGACCCTCAAGTATGTCTAGGACATTTTTTTCCCCCAAATCAAGAATAGAAGCCAGGGCTCCGTACATGCTAGGCAGATGTCCTACTACTTGCTACATCCTATACTTTCCCCTCATTCTTTCTTTACAATAAACTTATTTATTTATGTATTTATTTATTTGTTTGTTTGTTTGTTTGTTTGTTTTGAGGCCTGGCTGGTCTGGAACTATGTTGGTCAGGCCAGCCTCAAATGTGCTTTATAACTGAAGATGACCCCGAATTCCTTCTGTCTTCACCTTCTGGATGCCTGTGGGGATTACAGGCATATGGGGCCACCCCTGGCTTGAATAACTTTCTTAAAAATTCCAGCAAGAGCCCAGGGGTAGGTAGTACCCTGAAACCCTCGTGGGAGTACCCTGAAGCCCTAGAAGGGAGTACCCTGAAATCCTGGGTGTGAGTACCCTGAAGCCCTAGAAGGGAGTACTCTGAAACCCTGGGAGATAATACCCTGAAACTCTGGGAGGGAGTACTCTGAAACCCTGGGAGACAGTACCCTGAAACCCTGGGAGGGAGTACTCTGAAACCCTGGGAGATAGTACCCTGAAACCCACCTGGGCAGTGGAAGCAAGATGATCAAGACTCAGGTCATTTTCATCTACATAATGAGTAGTTCGTAAACTGCCTGGGCCACAAAAGATCCCGTCACAAAAAAAGAAGAGGAGGAGAAGGAAGATGAGGAGCAGGGGAGAGGAGGAGGAAGGAAGGAAGAAGGGAGGGAGGGAGGGAGGGAGGGAGGGAGGGAGGGAGGGAGGGAGGAAAGAAGGATTCCTGCTGGGTGTGGTGATCTATACTGATAACCAATCCAAAGGGGTGGAGGCAGGAGGATTACCTGAGTTCAAGTCCAGCCTGGGTTACATAGCCAGTTTGAAGCTAGTCTATGCTAAGAGTAAAACCTTGTCTCAAAAACAAACAAACAAACAAACAAACAAAAAAGTAAAGGATAAAGATCTCTGATTCCCTCATCTGATTTTCATCTTCAAGCACTGTGATACTTGGCAAAGCAGAAACTGTTGACCTTTCCTCTAGCTCTCTACATCAAACGCTTCAGTAATTCAACTGGTATGACTGATTACTTCTCTCTAGTTCTGTGGCCTGTGGCCTTTTACTGGAGTACTGGTAAATGCATAACTGGCTTCCCACTTGTAAACTTTCATTGTGTAAATATAACCACCATAGCCTAAGATATTGAATGCAAAATTAAAAAGAAGTGTGCACATTCAAGTCCTGCCTCCAGCATGAGCTGGCTTGAGCACACCACCAGGACTCCTGGTTTGCATATCATAATCCCAAATTATGCTACACTCATAGTCTAATTTAATATGGTACTACTACAAATACATGGTCACCTCAAAGAATATATATATATAAATATATATATATATATATTTATATATATATATATATATAGGTTTTTCAAGACAGGGTTTCTCTGTGTAGCTTTGCGCCTTTCCTGGAGCTCACTTGGTAGCCCAGGCTGGCCTCGAACTCACAGAGATCCGCCTGCCGCTGCCTCCCGAGTGCTGGGATTAAAGGTGTGCGCCACCAATGCCCGGCTTCAAAGAATAAATTTTATCTGGACCTTTCTCATGGTAAAAACCTTCTGCAAGGGGCTGGGCACGTAGCTCAGTGGCGGAGTGTCTGCCTAGTATACACAAGGCCCTGTGTTTGAGTCACAGAACTGCAAACAACCAGGGGTGGCGCAAGCCTGCAATCCCAGAGAAATTACAGGGAGAATTTGAGGTTACTCTGGCCTCATGAAACTCCATATCAAAAATAAAAAAATAAATAGAATAAAAAACTTTCAGAGGGAAAGGACAACCCCTAAAGGTAAAATATTATTATCCCCTTGGCCAAACTTTTTTTTGTTTGTTTTTAATCTATTTTGATTTTGATTTTATTCTGTTTAGGTCTTGCTATATACCCCTGGCTGACATGGAGCTCATGATTCTCCTGCCTTGGTTTCCCACCAAGTGCTATTATTACCAGCATGCCACCACCTTGGCTTCAAACCTCTTCATGGGCTGCAGGTAGTTGCAAGCAGACATGATGATGTACATCTACAACTCCAGCTGCTTGACAGACGGATGCCGGAGGAGCTACAGTTCAAGGGCAGCTTAGACAACATAACAAGACCCAATCTCAAAAACTACAAGTACGAAATTTGAAAGCATAGGTAGTTGGAGAAGCAGGATAGCAAACAGACAATCAGATCCTCAGTCACACACTCATGACTCTGCTCACGCCTGTAACTGTCAAGCAACTGCTCCAGGTTCCACCAGCTTAGAGTCACAGGCAACTGAAAACACATCAGTACTTGGCCCACAGGAATAAAACTGATTAGTTCCTGTGGGGTCCCACTGCAATCATTAATTCTGATTCCAAGGCCACCAAGCTCATGTAGTTAATCCCCTTCCCATCACTCCCTAGGAGCCTTCTTGGGGTCTTGAGTTAATTCTGGCCAGTAACCCAACACCATGCATACTGAACTACATGAGTGGGGCTTGGCAGACAGAGTATTGACCGGTCTTAGTTCTTTAGTGACTAAGGATCCAGAGGAAGAGTTAAGATAATATAGCTATCCTAAAATATCTAATGGGCTATCATAGAAAAGACTGATTAGATAAATTGTGAAGGAACACAGGGTAGAAGTCATGGGGAGAAGAGGCAGGTTTTGACCACCAATAATAATAGCTAACAGGTATTGAGTGCCTACATTATTCAGGAAGCCTCAATATACTGCTGACTTGAATCAAGCTTAACATTGACCAAGGCCACCCTTGCCTTTTTATCCCAGCACAGTCGACCTTGGGAGATAAAGGGGTTGCTCGTCCAGAGCCCCAGAGAACTTCAAGTCACTGGCACTGTCTAAGCTGGCCACAGCTCACAGGTTTATGCAGACACAGTCTTCCTCTACATAGAGTCCTTGCAGCCTCAGCCCCAGTAGAAACTCAAGGCCAGAGCACCAGAAGGACTTCATGGTAACGCTGAAGGCAACACACAGCTAGACACATCCATCTCATCTGTCACCAACAGAAGACTATAAGGCAATTTTTTCATTCCTGGGAGAACAGGTTAAAAAGATGGCCTAAGAGCTAGATGCAGCTGTTCCAAAATCTTGTTCAATTCATGCAGTTCTGAAAAAGAAAAGCTGTGATCTTTCTAATCCTTCTCATCTTTATCTGCCTCACTCAAAGGCTGAGATATCAGTCAAGATCAAAGGATACTGCTTTAAAAACAGTTTTGTAAGGGCCGACAAGATGGTTCAGTGGGCAAAGGCACTTGCTGCCAAGTCTGAGGACCAGAGTTCAAGCTCTAGGACCCACATGATGGAAGGACAGCACCAACTCCTGAGAGATGTCCTGTGGGCCACCACAGACATACTGTGGCATATATATGTAATGTCACTTAAATGTAATTTGAAAAATAGTTTAAACGTGCCTGTGTGGCCTCAGGTTGTAATGAGCCAACCTATGAGTGTAACAATGAAGTTAAGACTTGAATGCCATATAGCCTGCTTCTAGAAACATCAAAGGACATTTGGAAAAATCTCCTTTCAGGAGGTGATGGAAGACGGGATTAGAGAATACTCTAAAACCCAGTCCTCAAATGATCCAAAGCATAAGCATACATTTTATACACGTTTTCCATATCAGGTCCTCTCTCCAGCTGGTAAAATGGACACTTCTATTCCTGTTAATGAATGAACCTCGGAGAAGTTTGGACCTCACCCAAGTCTACACTGCTAGTTAGGGAAGAATCAGAGTCTAAATCCAGAGTTGATCTTTCCATAGCTCTTTCCTCTATAGAACACTTACCTTCTGGAACTCCATGAGATTCCTGCCCAGCAGAGTCAAAACCCTGTGTCTTCTGTTTCTTCATCTGTAGGCAACTGGAACCCTCACCTCACAGGGCACCATATAAAGGGGTCCTCTTAGCACATAGGAAGTTGGGTGCTTCTTAACGTAGGCTATTGCTATTTTCGCAGACATGGATAAACTTACTGCCCAAGCTGTACAGACTGCACACACCTATCTGCTTACAGTTTTACAGAACTGGTTCCCAATGAAATGAGAGGCTTACTGTGACAGAAAAGAAAGCCATCTGGAGAAGGAGATAGGCTTGGGTATAATTATGGCCCTGACAATCACTATCTACATGTCTTCAGGCAGGTCACTTCATTCCTCTGAACTTCTCCCCACCTGCACAATGGAGAACGTGCATGTACTTTTGTAAAAACAAACTTGGAACAAAGGTACACAGCTCTTGCTCAACAATGGCTACCCGCAGGCGCCCACAACTGCCACAAGTCTCTCCAAATGACAGAGAAATCACATTGGCCAGGATCATGATTTCTATAGCTACCCCTAAACAATAGCATTCTCTTGCCCCTTTGAATCAACCAATACTCTCAAATACATTCTCAGGGAGAAGAACATACTCATAAATATCCATTCAACTCGAGGCATCTAAAAGGTGTCATAAATTAGGTAACACGATACCAAGCTTGACAACTGTACTATCTATAAAAAAAAAAAAACGTTACTCAAATGTCACACTGAGTACTGAGTACACTGAAGCTTTTATGTATGAATTAGAATATTGTCATTCCAAGGTGGGTGAATATTGGTATACATATTAAAGCTAAGGCACACTACTTAAATGTAATAAAAATCAAACAGGCCTGGGGCTATAGCTCATAAGATACTACTTGTCTAGCACGTACAATGTCTTGGGTTCAATCCTAGATACTGGGGGTGGGGTGGAGAAGTTATTTTGTTTTGGTCTTTTTTTTTTATTTTTTGAGAGACTGTCTCTCTCAGTAGCCCAGGTTGGCCAGAAACTCAGTAGCCCAGCTGGACTTGAATTCTGGACAATCCTCCTGCGTTAGCCTCCATACTGCTGGGTTTCCATGTATGAACCATCATCCCCAACAGACAGCTTATAACACACATACACAATGAACACACAAATTGGCACCAAAAACACAAACAAAACAAAGGCCTGACAGTGAAAACTAATACTTCCACTTCAGACAGCTTTTTGCAAAATTGCAATAGGTTTCATCTTACTCACTTGTAAAATGTCCCTCATTTTAATTAACAGCTAATAATTAACAGCACCATTTCCAGCTCTGGTTATAACACCAACCAGATCCACACTGTGTGCGCTTAACAGAATCCTGATCCTTAACCACAGACAAAGGAAAAAAATTTAAACTTATTGTGTGTGTGTATGTATTGTGTGTGTGTGTGTTGTGTGTATTATGTGTGTTTGTTTATTGTGTATGTATATGTGTGTGTTTAGTATGTGTGTATTATGTATGTGTGTGTATTGTGTGTGTCTGTGTGTACTGTGTGTGTTTGTGTGTACTGTGTGTGTATTGTGTGTGTACTGTGTATGTGTATTGTGTGTGTTTGTGTGTATTGTGTGTATTGTGTATGTGTTTGTGTGTATTGTGTGTTTGTGTGTATTGTGTGTGTGTATTGTGTGTATTGTGTATGTGTATTGTGTGTGCATTGTGTGTGTGTGTACTGTGCGTGTGCATTGTGTGTGTGTGTGTATTGTGTGTGTGTGTGTGTGTGTGTGTGTGTGTGTGTGTATGTGGCGTGGGGTGGCACATAAAGACTGGACAACAGCTGGCAGAAGTCAGTCCTCCTCCTTCATGTGTTGCAGAGACTGGCTGGCCATGAGCTGTGAGGTTTGGCGGTAACCCTGCTGAGCCGTCTCATCCTAGGCCTTCAATTTCAGTCTATTTGGAACATAACTGGCACACCTAAAGCTGGGCATGGCAGCACACGCCTGCAATCTCAGCCCTTGGGAGGATGAGGCTGGAAGAACACAGGACAAGATCAGTCTGTTCTACAGAGTGAGTTCTAGGCCAGCCTGTGCTATGAAACCTTGTCAAGGAATAGAGGAGGAGATGACAATTTGACCAGGACCCACAAGGTAGCCCCTGCTTACATGTAATATTTTGTAATTGAATGTGCACTACTTCTTGTCTGTCTGGAATGACTGGTTATGACTAAAGAAGAAAAGAAAGGCAGATATATCTGTACTCTGCAAATAACAACGAGAAAATTCTCCCTATTTCTTTTCATGCCAACTTTTCTGATTGGCCAATTCAAAAGTAAAGCCTGAGTGTCCGAGCACAGTATCTCAACATTTTAAAACTTTAGGTCCTGTACTTTCACAATTGCAGCTAAAACTGATAACAGATTAAGTTTTTGTCAAGTTTGTATCCATGTTAATACATAACGATTCATTCATTTTCTGCTACCACAATGCTCTCTTTAAATGATACAAGAAAACAGAACCCTTACCAGAAGGCCACCAGTTTGGATCACCTGTAACTCCTGCCTACTACCATGTGATGGAAGGAAATGGTGCCTGCCTTTCACACTGAGTACCGTGTGCCCAGGTACCACCTAAGTATTCTTCTATTCTTTTCACTAATGCTGTGCTTCATCCAAAACAATATCCCTTGTATCTAAAATCACTAGTGTTTCTCTTCCTTTCCCCCCTACATTAATTTTTTCTTTCTTTCTCTCTTTCTTTCTTCCTCCTTCTTCCCTCTTTTTCTTGTTCTCCTCCTCCTCCTCTTTTTGTTTAAAGACAAAAATCTCCCCATGTAGTTCAGAGTGGCCTGGAACTCCCTACATAGCCCAAGCTAATCTGAATCTTTAGATCTTCCTGCTCTACCTCCTGAGTGCTGGGAATGTGCTGGGCAAAGTGCCACCACATCAACCTAACACACACACACACACACACACACACACACACACACACACACACATACACACAGCCCTAAACATACATACCCAATACACACACACCCCTAAACACACACAACTCTAACACACACATACACACCTCACACACATACACACACACACCTCTCACACACAAACACACACACACACACACACACACCCCTTTGTGTGTGCACCCAAAACTATTACGTTATTCTATATATGTGGTGGATTGGTTCTAGGAGCCCCCGACTCCTCCCCATCTGAGGATACCACAGTCTATGCATGCTCTACATGAAATGGCACAGTTGCCTCGGATATACTCTAAGACAACTGTAGGTAACTTGTAACATCTAACCCAATGCAATTGTTTTATGAAGAGTTGCTCTGCTGGCTGCAATCCAGTTTGTATATGTGTGTGCATTTCATGATGTAAAGACCTAGCTACAGACTAAAGCTACAAGCTGATATTCTGCATCAATCAACAACAGCAGCTAAACAAACAGGCAAACAACAAATTAGCAAGCCTTTCATAGTGGCACACGCCTGTAATCTCAGCACTTGGGAGGCTGAGACAGGAAGCTTGCCGTGAATTCTAGGCCATCCTGAACTATGCAGTGAGTTCCAGCCGGTCTAAACTGTTTCAAAAACAAACAAACAGAAAACCCAACAACAACAAAAAATGTTATCAAAATCTCAATTTAGTAACATTCAAAATTACTCTTAAAATGTAGCATATTGTAGCTGATGTGGGGGTATGCCTGTAATACCAACTGTCTGGAGACTGAGACAAGAGAATCATGAGTTTGAGCATAGTCTGGGCTACAGAGCAAGCCAATCTCAAACAAATAAATAACATAAAATTTTTAAATGCCATATTTGTTTTGTTTTGTTTTGTTGAGACAGAGTGGTGTGTATCCCAGTCTAGATCTGAATTCGCTATGCAGGATGATCTTGAACTCCTGATCCTCTAGCTCCTACTTCCCATGTGACGAGATAAGGAGCATGGGATAACACGCAAGCTTGGGATCACTGCTGGAGATCGAGCCCGGGGGTTTTGTTCATTCATAGACAAGTACTCTATATTCCTACTCATTGATTACCAAAACCCATACTAAACCAAACCAAAACAACAACAAAAACAGAACTATTGGTTACTGTGGGGGGGTAGTATATGGTATGTGTGTATTACATATTTCTATTTTTACCTATCTTAGTTTGTGAATGTGTGTATATGTGTGTGCACATATGCCATAGTGTGGGTGTGGAGGTCAGAGGACAAACTTGCAGAAGCTACTTCTCTCCTACTATTTGGAGCTGAGAACCTAACTCAGGCCACCAGGCTTTGCTGGAAGCCCCCTTACTCGCTAGCCAGTGCCATATCTAGAACAGCTATTTTCTGAGTGATGGAACCATGAGAACCTTTTCCTACATTTCTGTAGGAAAGAAAAAACAAGTGTGGGATTAGGGGTGCTGTAACTAATAAAGTTCAGTCTCTTTTACTTAGGCCTGCATTGCTTTCTCAAAGGAAGCCAGTCTGAGGCAGCATCTACTGCTCCACTGCCCGTCCTGAGATTCATGGTGGCCAACAGTGTTTACTGATGACAGCTGGCTGGTACAGAGGGAGTATAGATTTTCTCCTGTCATCCGCACACAAGAGCTACCTGGTCTGATTACCTTCCTTTCACTCATCCTGAAACACAGAGGTTGAGTACTAGCTTTGTCCACACAACTGAAATTCAAACCCAAGTCATCTGGATGGAGGGAGGGGTGCCTTTATACAATGTCGAATGAGTTAGGCATTCCTAGCACCTGGGAACTATATTCATTTCCAGACTTTTGGAAATGAGTTGACCACCCCAGCCATGCTACTTCACCTGTTTCACAAACATCAGCACAGCAGGATATGCCATCAGTCAGCCAGACTTCCTCCTTGGTGTTGGGAGTAGCACCCCAGGAAACCTAAACTCAATTGGAACCTGCTTTGTGCTTTTGAGTCAGCTTTTCAAAGTGAACTTTTTGATCCATATATATGTGCATGCTAAATAAAATCACCAGGACTACTTTTAGCTTAATGCTGGAAGTAAAATGGTTGGCAAGTATTAACTACCTACTAACCAAAATAAAATGTAACAGAGAGCTGTCAGGGAAAAAAAATTAATAAAACCAGCACAACAGAGTAGATCAAAGGACCCTCTCTATGGATCCTTCATTGGGAACCATTGGAGGTCTTTTGCCATAATCAGCTACAGAAATGGAAGCAACTATTCAGTGAGGTGGTGATGCCACTTGAACCATTTTTCTGCTTCAATACCAATCACATATGCATGCTTCTCCATTTCAAAGTACAAGAGAATATATCATTTTTAATCAGACTTCCAACTTAACTGTAAAGGAAGTAACAAAAGGCAGTCAACAAAGGAAGTGAGGGTGAGAGTCAGGCAGGGCTTAGGAGTAGCTCTGTGGGCCACTATGTTTTGGGCATGTGGGAGGCCCTAGTTTCAATACCCAGCACACACATACACTCACCTAACACACACATATACACACAAATACATGAGAACATAATGAAATGCTCACTCATATAGCCGGCTAGACAACTAGTACAGAGGTCACAAAGCAAGATTTGTCAGCTCTGAAACATCATGGAATCCTGCAAGTATAAGAAACAACATCTAGTTCAACTCCAGCGTTCCAAGAGCACTGGTACCGTAGTTTATCTCATGCTAAGAGGAAGGGGCAGACAAAATAACTCAGAAACCTGATGAAGAAGTTGGTCTTAGCAAAGGTCTCCAGGGAGTAAGTAAGGTAGGATGACATTGAGATGACAACATTCTCCTTTCCTTGTTTAGTAAAACCAACAAGCAACTGCTCTGATTTTTGGAGGGTGCTGGGAGTGAATCCCAGGCAGTTTTGGACACTGGGTGTCTACATCTTCTTCTACTGAGCCATTCTTTCAGCCTCCTGACTAATTTCTAGGTTAGAACACCTTCGTACTGAGAGACTTTTGGTTTTAAGGGTTTTTGTGTATGTGTGTTTTGTTTGTTTGTTTTAATTTATATATACACACGTGTGTGTGAGGCATGTGTGCAGGTGTCCTTACAGGCCAGAAGAGGGTATCAGATCCCATAGGGTTGGAGTTACAGACAGTTGTGAGCCTTCTGATGTGGGTGCTAGAAACCAAACCCTGGTCTCCTGGAAAAGCAAGCACACACTCTTAACTGCCAAGCCATCTCTTTTGTGCTAAGCCTAGTTGTAAGTAAGAAACTTTGATAGTGAAATGTACAGGTGTACTCCTTAGAGCATGCACAATTTATTTCAGAACTGTGTTTTTCAGAGCTGCAGAGATGACTCAGTAGTTAAGAGCATTAGTTGCTCTTGCAAAGACATAGGTTTGGACCAGCACCTAAATGGTGGCTCACAACTACCTGTGACTTCAGTACCAGGGGATCTGATGCCCTCCTCTTACCTCTCATGGCACCAGGCATACATGTGGTATAGAGGTGTATACATGTAGACAAAACATTCATACACATAAAATTTAAAAAAAAATTTTAAATTTAATATGTGATCAAACCTAAGAAAATTAAACATAATAGGATAATGAAAATCAAGCTATGATTCAATCCTTAAAAAAAAAAAAAAAAAACCAGAAAATAAGCAGGGTGGTGACACACATCTTTAATCTCAGCACCCAAAAAGCAGAGCCAGATGGATCTTTGCAACTAGCTTGTTCCCAAGATAGCTGAGGCTACATAGTGAGACCCTACCTCAAAGAGCAAACGAACAAAAAGTTGTAAATAAACCAAGTGTGGTAGTTTACTGTAGAGACAGGAGGATCAAGGAGCTCAGGGTTATTCTAGGGCACACTTGGAGTTTGAGGACAGCCTGGGCTACAGGAGATCCTATCTGGGGAAAAAAAAAAGGAAAATAAATAACTTATAAAAAAACGGAATTTATAAATAAAAAGAATGAAAAGTTTTTACTTTTCTGTCAGAAACACCAGCCCCTTAACTTCTGACACAAAGCACGCAGGCAGTTACATTTTATTTTAAAATAATCCCTATAGCTTTGTAAGCATAGTTAAGGCTTAGATTAGTTTTTCTCTTTCTTCAAATCACTGTTAGAGACTGTATTTTCAATTCCTCAAAAAGTATTTTCAGACGTGCAGACTAAGGCATGATGGTAGAGGCCCGTGATCCTAGCACTCAGGAGGCTGAGGCATGATGAATACCAAGAGTTACAGGCCAGCCTGGGGCTGGATCACAAAATCCGTCTCTAAAACACCAGAGAGACAGCTCAGCAAGTCAGGGCCCTTGCCACCATGAGTTTGATGACCTGAGTTTGATCACCGGAACCCACATGTTGGAAGGAGAAACCAACTCTTCCAAGTTGTCCTCACCTCCTTGGCTGTTGTGGTGTGCTCACACCCACATACTCACCACCACGCAGTAAAAAAGAAAAGCCACAAAAAGGAAAAGACAATTCAAGCCAGCGACTCTGCCTCTCTGCCACCCCTACAAGTCACTATGTAGATCAGGCTGGTCTCAAGCAGGAGTCTCCTTACTTGGACTCCCCAGTGTTGGGATCATAGGTCTGTGCAAACAGTCCTGCGTAGTCCTTTCTTGGAGTCTAGCTATTGTCATTGAAAACTATAGTAAACTCTTTAATAATGCAGATCAGAGAAATAACTAAAATGTGGTTTCACAGAAGTAAAACCAATGAATAAGACACAGGTATCAGTCAATATGAATTTCATAAAATATATTTCCAAGAACTATAAAAAAAAGTCTGCAAAAACTCAGACACTAAATAACTGTCTTACAGCCACAGCCAAATCAAACCTGCTGTGTAGTTTCCGAATTCCACACACACCTTAACATTTCAGACCTACGAAATGCACACCCTGGATTCACCCACAGTCATGTTAAAGTGTTTTCCAAAGTTTTAAAAACTAATGCACTGCAGAAAAGCTATGAAAAGAGATAAAAAATCACGAACAAAGGCTGAAGGAGTTATGCTGTTTGCCAAAGATCAAACTTTTACAGAAATTTAAACCCAATCTAGTCATTTCCCAACACCAAACAGTAATTTATATGCAAAAAGTACACGTTTGAATGCGTTCACTTTACCGTGCACTCTACTTACTTTGTTTTTTGCCATTTATAAGCTTCATTAAAGACACTCACAAAGAGGTAACCAGTTGAATGGAGTTAGGCTCAGATAAGAAAAAAACAGTCGTAAACTCTACCTACAAACTGACATCCCAGAACAGGCAGGAGGAGAAGGTACCCTTTACAATCTACCATTATATATACAAGCCTCGGATTGTGAAACAACGCACTTTCAGCTCTGTACAATTACAAACACTCAACTCTACCCACTCCAGAAAAAAATAAATAAAATAATCCACCTGCAGGCCTTATTGGTCCACACAGTTCCGGCCCACATGGTGTCAGTGGGTGTTTCCCTCTACACAAGCCGTCTCACTGGCTGTTGTAGAAACACTGTTTAATAGGCTGTGATTTTGGGGGATTGTCAAACTCCACGCCTCCAGACTTAAGCTTGCCAACCGGCCCAAGATACTGGCGGTTACTCTCCGATTCAAAGGGCAAGCTTGGTAGCCTGAGCTGCAAACCCCAAAAGATGTGCTCGGAGAAGGGAGCAGTGAGCCGGAGCTGTGCCAGCCTGCCCTATCCCTAGTCCTAGACCCAAGATCAGTCGGGTGCATGCACCGGGCCACCAATAAGGGCGGGCAGAGCGTTCGCCTTTTCTCCACTGTGACCGAGAGACCAGCCACAGTTAGTGTCAGGCGGATAGGACTAGCCAGGCACCACCGCGGGCCACCACCTTCCGCGCTCAGCGCCTCTAGGGAGGATGCAGTCCCGAGCGGGCGCTTGGCCGCCCCCTCAACCGCAGGCACCGCCGTCCCCTCCCGTCGGGACTTACGCGGCCTGTTCTTCCTCCCGGAGTCCATCCTCCTCCGCAGCCGGCATTTCTTGGCCGGAGAGTCATGCTGGGAGAACAGCGGCTGCGGCTGCAGCTC
>CABHPQ010163455.1:0-23672 GCA_902168405.1 Peromyscus aztecus | reverse complement strand
CAGAAAATCCCCCAGCCTCAAATGATTGGCGCATGCCTCAACAGCCAAAGAAGGGACCCCAGAGCAGGAGTCTCCAAACAGCCCCATGTCCTGCAGCTTTAGCTGTGAACCCATGATGGCACAGCCACATCCTGCAAGATAAAGAGGACCCGAAGAACAGACTGCCACACCCTGGGACACTCCAGGCCCTGCTGACTCAGGAGGAGCATTCCCACGGGTGACCACAGCCTGCTCCAGGCTGTTGCCCAGGAGACAAAAGAATCAGCAAGCAAAGGGCTGCTTGCCCTGCCCAGACTCTCAGGGCAATAGCTTAGCCCAGAAGCTGGCAAGCGCACACCACTTGGGTGTGACTCGGCCGGGTGCCAGGCCTGCAAGCCCGTCCAGGTCTCCATTCCTGGTAACACCCTCATGCTTTGCCCTCTTGCATATGGGAGAAGAGTCATCACTCTGGCTGCAGCCCAGTCTCAGCAGCTGACTGGAACAGTGAGTAGCAGAGATCTTCACCAGGCCAAGCCTTTTGCTGTGAGGTTATTCGAACGTGAGCTTTAATGCTGTTATTTTGAAGAGTTAAACGCTAGACTCGTAGTTGCATCCTTTTTTCAAAATAAGCATGTCCTCTCATCCACTGGGAATAGGTACAGAGCTCCTCCAACCTGAGGAGCATACAAAAAAAATGCATGTTTACCAGGCAATACCTAGTTAGTTCCGTAAACATCCAATGAAGAGCTTGTTGGGGGCTGGACACTGTGCTAAGTGAATAGATGTGAAGACTGCAGAACCGACCAAGCTTCCTCAGTACAAACCCTGTTCTCCTATCTAACAGCTGCCTGACCTTAGGTACATTACTCCATATCATTATACTTGAGCTTACCTGCTTCCTTCCTTCTTCTCCTCTCCTTATAGTTCCTCTCTTTCCTTTTAATTCCCACCCACTAACCCAGAGGGAGCTTATGTACAGAACATGGGAAAGCCAGGGTCAGGGATATATCCTGCATCATTTCAGAAGGAGACAAGCAGTGACCTTCCCTCCTTGTATTGACAGCACCAGGTGCAATCAGCCAGCCACTCAGCAGGGGTCTGGTTCACCCTGAACCCAGGTTCTGAGCACATTCCTGTGTGAAGGCTGGAGCCTTCTAATGGCTGCTTTAGGCAGAGACCTGGCAAAGGGGGATTGACTTGACTTCCCTGCCCCTTGTGCCTCAGCTTTCTCATCTATGAAATGGGGATGCTAGTACCTAGCGTTGTTAAGGTCTTGATAGTATGAGGGACCTTCACTGACAACTTGATTGGATTAAGGGCATTAGGAAGGCACACCCTTGGGTATGCCTGTGAGGCTATCCAGAGAGGATTAATGGAAGGAAAAAGTTCTGTCCTTGATGCGGGAAGCACTGTCCCATGGGTTTGGGTCCTAGACTGAATAAAAGGAGGAAAAGGAGAAGGCCAGGCAAGTGCTGGCATTTTCCTTTCTCTGTGTCCTGGTCCACTGAGATGAGAGCATGCAGCTTTTCAAGTTCCTACATACCGTCCCCATCAAGATGGACTGTGCCCTCAAACCCTGAGCCATAGGAGACCTCTCCTTCCTTAAATCACTTCTCATCAGTCATGTTGTCGCAGCAACAAGAAAACAACTAAGACAGGAAATTGGTATCAGAGCGTGGGGTACTTGCCACGATAACTGAACGTGGTTCTTACGCCATTAGGACTGGTTTGTAGGAGGAATGTGAAAGAGTTAGAGCCGCAGGCTGGCAAAGCCCTAGAACGCTCAATGATTGATGAAGCATCCCGGTGGCACCAGAATGCCAAGAGAAATGCAGGCCGTGGAGGCCTGGCTCGTGGGGGTTCATAGAAGAAGAAGGATTCCATTGGGAACTGGACTAGGGGCCATTCATTTTACATCTGGCAAATAATATGGACATAGTTGGCCTGTCTCCCAAAAAAGTCATGAACTAAGTTGTTTGACAGAGGAAATATCAAGGGAGCATAACATTCAACTATGGTGCAGTTACTGCTCATTGCCTTTAATGAGATTTACAGTGAGATTTCAAAGGACGAGGATGTAAAATGTGCAGTTTGGTGAAGTTGTGTGTGTGTGTGTGTGTGTGTGTGTGTGTGTGTGCGTGTGTGGACTCAGAGGGCAACTTGTAGAAGTCAGTTGCGTTGTTCTACCATGTGGCTTCTGGGGATCGAACTCGGATCCTTGGGGTTGGTGGCAAGTACCCTCAAGCAGTCTCACCAGAAGGTGCAGACAAGGGAGGCTTGAAGAAGAGCATCTATACTTAGTGCTATTAAAGAGAAACTAGAAACTCTGCACTGAGAAAACAGGGAAAGGTACCTCGAGGGCAAGACGCATCCAGAGCAAGCGTGTGACAGTGCAAACTCATTTGAAAACAGAGACTGAGCTGAGAGCACCAAGATCATCGTGCTGCATCAGAGCCACTCAGGAAAGTGTTTTCCATGTTCAGCCAGAGAGACACACAGACACACAGACACACAGCTGCAGCTGTGACCCGAGGGGGCAGACTATTTCTTGAGCTGACAGCAAGAACTTAGTATCATTCACACGGCGAATGGTTTTCAGAAATGCGAAGAAGCATACACCAAGGTTCCAGGAAGCTGCCGAAGCCAGTCCACGTGTAGCAGGGCCAGAGAGCCTGAGTGGAGCTCCTGAGTCCGTGCAGCTAAGTTGCAGTAGAGACAAAATAATCTTGTCATTATTATATCATGTAACATAATATCTAGAAACATGGGATATTCACCAAGGAAGACTACAGATGCCGAGTGGACACTTACCCATGATCAAGATCTGAGCTGGGTGTTTCCAGACTCTTGGCCTCTTATTCAGAGAACTGTGTAGCAAGCTTTCTCTTCGGAATATCTTTGGATTGCCAGCCCCCCAGATAATGACATGGAGACACCTTATTAATTATGAAAGTTGGCCTTTAACTTAGGCTTGTCCCCAACTAGCTCTTATAACTTGAATTAACCCATTTTTATTAATCTATGTTCTTTTTTACGGCTTTTTTAACCTCTCCTCTATTCTGTGTGTTTGACCTGGTCCATGTCTCGCTGGCTTCTCCACGCACCTAGTTTCATCTCTTCTTCTTCCTCTCTCTTCCCAGAAATCCCACCTATCCTCCCTGCCTAGCTATTGGCCACTCAGCTCTTTATTAAACCAATCAGAAGACACCTTGGTGAAACACATCTTCACAGTGTACAACAAGATTATCCCACAACAGAACTGACAATAAAGGCTAACAAAGACTTGCAAAAGACGCAACGTAAACTTATTGTATCAAAAGGACAGTGTAGATTAAAGAAGGATACACTGACAAGATGGACAGTGGGCCACATAAATGACAGAACTCCAGGGAGTTCTGAGAAGGACTTCTACGGAATTCAAGAGAAGGAGCTGGCTGCTAAGTGGTCTTTGGGTGGATTTTATATTTTGATTAATAAATTAGGTTATATAATACTTTCTTCTACTTTGTATGCTCCTTCCCATAATGAATCTGACTTAAATTATATGCATTTGCAATTATGTGTAGGCAGGAGATGGTACATAGGGTGTTATCCCTTAAAAGGTTACGAGAGGATACAGAGATTTGCCCTACTGTGTACGCACCCAAAACCACTTCAGGCCAGATCAGCCCTTCCAGTCTTAGTACCTGGGTATGTTGGGAATACACAAGAATAGAAACGGTACAAATTTGATTATAACCAGGGGAGGAGAAACTTACACTATCGCTCAGAGATGGGAGTACCTGTAGCCTGATGTGGGGGTGTGTCTCAAGAGGTTCCGAGGTTGTTGGAGGCATCATTTGAAGAGGGATGTGAACATACTACGTTCAAATGAAGGAAGCAGGCTTTGCATGTGCATTACTACAAGGAAGTGGTGTGTATCACTGAAAGCCTAATGGGGTCCCAAGCTAAACTATCTCCTACGCTTGCCTGCCTCAGAACCAGCCCAAGAGAAACGCCGTATGTGCTACAGGAACAGAGCTGGAGAGTCAACTACCCAAGGTTGTTGGAGCCCTAGATGCTGGATGGGAATCTGCAGGGCAGCACCTTCCCTGCTTGGCTTCAGACTTGCCTGGGTTTGATCTCCCCTTGCTGTTGTCCTGGTTCTCCCTTTTGGAATGGGAACATTTACTCTGTGATCTTGTGTATCGTATCTAACTTTTTTTGTTTGTTTGGTTTTTCGAGACAGGGTTTTTCTGTGTAGTTTTGGTGCCTATCCTGGATCTCGTTCTGTAGACCAGGCTGGCCTCAAACTCACAGAGATCTGCCTGGCTCTGCCTCCCGAGTGCTGGGATTAAAGGTGTGTGCCACCACTGCCCCGCTGTAACTTTTTTTTTTGTTGTTGTTGTTGTTTTTTTTTTTTTTATTTAAAGAGGTATATAGCTAAGAGTGTGTCTGAGTGTCAGGAGAGATTTTATACTTTCAGCAGAGCTGAAACTGTTAAAGACAATGGGGGAATTTTGAAATTGGATTGAGTATGTTTTGCATTATGAGATGGCCATGAGCCCAAGGGGATTAGGGGTTGAACGTGACCCTAGTTTGCTTCCCTGTTGCTATAATAAATATCATGACCAAAAAGCAGTTTAGAGAGGTAGGGGTTTATTTCAGCTTACAGTTTATAGCCCGCCATCAAGGGAAGCTATGGTAGGAATCCAGAGCTAGGAACTGAAGCAGAGACCATGGAGGAATCTGCTTAGTGGTTACTTCCCATAGTTTGCTCAGCTTGTTTTCTTGTATGATTCAGGACCACCTGCCTAGGGGTAGCACCACCTCCAGGGAGCTCAGCCCTCTCGTATCAATCATTAATCAATAAAATGCCTCAGAGACATGCCCACAGGTAAATCTGATGGAGGCAGTTCCTCAATTGAAGTTCTTTCTAGTTGGAGTCAAGTTAAAAACAAACAAACAAAAACCCCAAAAAACCTAACCAGCGCTGGGTGGTGGTGGTGCAGGCTTTAATTGCAGCACTTGAGAGGCTGAGCCAGGTGGATCTCTGTGAGTTCAAGGCCAGCCTGGTCTACAAAGCGAGATCCAGGACAGGTACCAAAACTACACAGAGAAAAAAAAAACAACAACAACAACAACAACAAAAACTAACCAGCACAAACATTATGACTTAAAAGTGATGTGGATGGGAGTCAAGTTGATGAGGAATAGCTTTGTGATGGCTGTTCTTCATTATCAACCTCAATGAATTAAAACATGCCACAGGCATCAGTAAAGAATGTTTGTGTGTGTGTGTCTATAAGGGTGTTTCCAGAAAGGACTAACTCAATGAAGAAAACCTACCCACCATGTAGGCAGCACCATGCCGTGGGCTGGAACCTATACTACATAAAATCGGAATAAAGAAAGAGCCAGCCAAGTGCTGGCATCCCTTTCCTCTACTTCCTGATCCCCCACGATGTGAGCATGCACCCTCGTTACTGACAGCATACCTTTCCCACCAGGATGGGCTGTCCTCTATGCCCTGAGCCCAAATAAATCCTTCCTTCATTACACTGCTTCATACCACAGCAACAAGAACTGTAACTAACACAGGAACACACACACACACACACACACACACACACACACACACACACACACTTTAAAATAATAAAATGTATCTTTTTTTTTAAAGCTTGGCTATGGTGGTGTGTGCCTTTAATCTCAGCATTTGGGAGGCAGAGGCCAGTGGATCTCTATGAGTTCAAGGCCAGCCTGGTTCCAGGACAGCCAGGGCTACACAGAGAAACCCTGTCTTGGGGATGGGGGGGATGAAATAAATACATTAGGATATATAGTATTTGAAGGATAATGGATGTAAGACCCTCCATCACATAGATACCAAAATAATAGGTTAAATTTGCATATAACCAAGGCACATCACTTGGGGTTTTTTTTTTTGTTGTTGTTGTTGTTTTGTTTTCGTTTACTTTTGATGTGCACATGACAGCAGGTGTCCATGGAAGCCAAAAGAGAACAAGCAGAGCCAGAGTAGCAGGGCTGCAAACTGAACCCGGGTCTTCTCTGAAAGGACAGAAAATAGTTCTTAACCACTGAGCCTTTTCTCCAGCCTTGTCACACAGTAAGTCGTCTTTAAATCCCTGACACAACCAGAACACCTTGTCAATAGTTGCTACATTGTATTGTTTAGGGATTCGTGAAAAGAAAAAAGTATGTGGACATGTTTAGTGTAGACGTATCTTAAAAAAACACATTTTCAACCACAATTAACTGACAACGTGGAACCTGGAGGTATGGGGGGCAGCTTAATTAATAGGGACTCCCCCCAGAGCATGGGTTAATGGTGGCTTCCTTCCTTCTTCATGCATTTGTTTAAAGATCTAATTTATTTATTTATTTATTTGTTTGTTTGTTTGTTTGTTTGTGGGGGGGGGTTGCTTCAAGAAGCCAGAAGAGAGGGTCAAGTCCTGTGGGGAGCTACAGATGGTTGTTAGCTGCCATGAATTGGGTACAGGAAACCCAACTTGTTTTGGGTCCTTCCTCTGCAAGAGCAAGAAGCACTCTTAATCACTGAGCCATCTCTCATACATCTTTACATGTTAAAAATTGCATATGATGAGTCTATGTAAATTTTATAATCTAGAAATATATTATTTTAATTTAAAATTAGAAAATGTGTTAATGTTGACAATAATTTAAACCTATGTAAAAGTCTAAGAATTTTAATTGAACTGAGATAATAAAAGTACTAATTAAGAAAAATCAATAAACAGGGCTGGAGAGATGGCTCAGAGGTTAAGAGCACTGACTGCTCTTCCAGAGGTCCTGAGTTCAATTCCCAGCAACCACATGGTGGCTCACAACCATCTGTAATGAGATCTGGTGCCCTCTTCTGGCCTGCAGTCACATATGCTGTATACATAATAAATAAATAAATAAATAAATAAATAAATAAATAAATAAGTCTTTAAAAAAAAAAAAAAGAAAAATCAATAAACAGACAAAAATTAGTAAATAGACAAATAAGCTATACTTAGAGTCTATATTTTATAACAAAGTATTTGTGATGTATCAACAATAAACTATTTTTCTGCTTGTATATATGTTTACAAATGATAAGATGCGTAACAATTTCTCTCTCCTCTTAGGCTCTGATGTTTAACCTTGAGGGTGGGAGCTAATTGATACCTGTGAGAATCAAAGACAAGTTACAAAGAATAATCTTTTCCTCCAGAAGAAGGAATGAAACATATATATATAATAAATAATATATATTATATATATATACACAAAATTAAGAAATAATAAACTTCAGTGATTCCTGGTCCCCCAAGCCCACTCATACCCGTTTCCTGGGTCCAAGAAACCTACATAACTCAACTCTGCTTCACGAATTTTCCTCCTTCACTCCCTTTTCAAGTTTAATTATGAAGCATTTCAATCACAGAGAGGAATGGAAAGCATAGAACAGTGAATACTTATACGCTTAGCAAACCTTACCTGGACTTAGCACTTCTTTACCTGTTTGACTTTTTTGTTTGTTCATTTATTGTTTCCATAATTAGGGATAGGCTCTTGCTATGTAGCCCAGGTTACCTTCAAACTCAAAATCCTCTTCCCTTAATCTCCTGAGTGCTAGGATTAAAAGTGTACACCACCATACCCACCAGCCATTCTAATAGTTTGTTTTAGGTTTATCTATTATACATTTGCTGAAACATTTAAATATTGAAGACATTAGTAAACCACCTATAAATACTTTAGTATGTGCTTCTAAAAATAACAACATTTGTCTTTCAAACAACAAGCCAATGACATTCAGAAGTATCAGTGGTAATTCCGTTATGTCTGGGGCTGAGAATCTCTGTGGCACAACAAAGATCATGAAGAAAGTCAAATCCTAGGAGGGTATGAAGAGCTGCAAATGATGGGGTAAAATTCTGTCTTATCTCTCCATGGGACACCGGGGCACTGCTTGTCTTCCCCAACACACTAGGCAGAACAATGATTCGAAGCCAAAGAGTTTTCCTTGGTGGGAGACCTTGGTAGGTAGCTGCTCTGGCCCGAGGGTCCTTGAAGGGTTACTCATGCTCTGACCTGGTTCCCACCACTAGACTCTAAGGCCAACACAAATACTCCTTTATTTCCAGTCTCTACAGCAGAAGAAGCCAATGACCTACTCCATGGCATCCTAGATCGCAACCAGTTATGGCAGTTGCCATCCTTCCTTTCGGTGCCAAGCGTCTGAAACCTCAAGATGACCGACAGGGTTGGCCGAACTCGACTATAGATCTGGCTGGGCCAGTATCAGTCCTCCGTATTCAGACTGAACTTGTGTCCCAGCCTGTTGGCTTCCAGAAAATTATAGTGTTTAAAGGTGAAGAAGCACATACCCGATTTCTGCCCCACCACAGTCTCCAGATCAACTTGCAACACAAAGTCATTGATGATACTCTCAATGCTCTGAGCATAGCTCCATCTGTAGACATTCTTTTCCCTTCAAATATATACTTTTTAAAGATTTAGTTTGTCTTAGTAACTTTTCTATTGCTGTGATATGATACCCTGACCAAGGCAACTTATCCAAGAAAGAGTTTATTGGGGCTTACAGTTTCAGAGTGTGAGTCCATGACCATCATAGCGGGGATAACGGCAGCAGATAAACAAGGCACGGGGGCAGTAGCTGAGAGCTCACATCCTGATCCACAAACAGGAAACAGAGCATATTGGGCATGGCACTGAGTCCTTTGAAACCTCAAGCTTGTCCCCAGTGACAAACTTCCTCCAACAAAGCCATATCTCCTAATTCTTCCCAAATAGTTCCAACCAATTGGGAACCAAGTATTCAAACATAAGAGCCTATGAGGGTCATTCTCATTCAAACCGACACAATTTTTATTACTTTAAATGATGCGTACTCACGGAGGGGGGGTTGTATGTACACCTAAGTGCAGATGCCTCTGGAAGTCAGAGACAGATCTTTCCAGAGCCGGGGTGACAGGGAGTTGTGAGATCTCAGACATGGGTGTTCCTCTGCAGTGAGCACTCTTGACGACTGAGACATCTCTTCAGCTCTGGCTGCTGCTTTGACATTGTGACTTAACCCTTTGTCTCTCTCACTAGACTGAAGCCCTTGAGAGCACAAGCCTTGTCCTTGTCTACCCTGCATCCCCACTGTGGTTGGCTGGATGTTGGACCCTGGAAATATCTGTGCAAGACTTAACGCTCAGCACATATATAGTAACCTTATTAGGGGTGAGAGTGGTCTTTGGAGATGAAATTAAATGAAGACTTTGTAGTGAAACTTGGCTTGGATAACCAAGTGGCACTGAATCCAATGACAAGTATCTGTCAAGACACAAGATACACAGAGAAGATGCTAAAGGAGAAGGCAAAGAAGACACTGGCCGAGGCTAGAGTGTCACCTGTCACAGTAACCCAAAGAATGTCTGGAGCTACCAGAAGCAGATCTCTAACTTTCAGAACTGTGAAGAAATAAATAGATAGATAATAAATAAATAGATAGATAATAAATAAATAGATAGATAATAAATAAATAACTAAACAAATAAACAAATAAATAAATAAATAAATAAGGACTTTGCAGCAACCCTAGAAAACTAGTGCACTCCAGTTACATCATGAAGCCAAAGTCTGTTCGTCAAAAGGGAAAACTAAAAGAGCTACACATGTGGCTTTGCACCTTTTCTGTACCCCACAGAAAGGGAGGCATCCCTGAAGGCCACTGGACTCTGGCTAACAAACACGTAAGCCTCACGACTCCAGTGTCAACTGGACAATTTGTTCCTTTTGATGAGGTGTTTTTACCTCCCTCCATACTGACTGTGCTCCCCCCGCTGGCTTTACTGTAAGTGAAGGAATTGACTTCTGATGCACTGCCAGAACACAATAAATTATGAGTCTCTTTCTTTAAGGTTGAAGAGGGGAGGAATTCTACTTCCCTATTCAGTTATTTCAGGCAAGGGTGGGAGCAGGTTTTGTGCCAGCAGCATCCTGATTATGATTCAGGATGTGCAGCCAAAGGCAAACAGTTCCTCTGTAAATTCAATCACATAGGAAGGAGCAAAGGCCCAAACAAGAAAGGCCGGGTTCTCTTTGTGTGCACAGCCAAGGGGTCCTGGGAAGCTGGTGAGGAATGATGCCCTATCCTAAGCAAAAACAAGACTAAGCTCAAAAAGTGGTCTTCTGGAATACTCCACACAGGAGTGGAGCACCTCTGGCCTTACAGAACAACATTCTGGACAATTTCAAATGGACTGGCACCTTTTTGTAGCATGGAGGTTAACCAGAATTAAAATGTCAATGGTTTTTAATATTTTTAATTATGTATTTGTGCGTGCATCTTATGTACAGGCTTGTACATGTGAATCCAGTGCTTACAAGGGCCAGAAGAGGGCATTGAGTCCACTGGAGTACAGGTGATGATGAGTTACTTGGTATGGGAGTTGGAGACCAAACTTAGGTCCTCTATGAGAGCTGTATGAGCTCTTACCTGTAAGTCATCTCCCCATTCCCAAATGGTTTTCTGTTGGTTGGTTGGTTGGTTGGTTGGTTGGTTGGTTTGCTGGTTGTTTTTAATTATGTGCAAAACAATCACTTTTAAAAAAATTACTTCATATATATATATATGAATATATATATATATATATATATATATATATATATTTGGTTGTGAGCCTAGCCTTTAACGGCTGAGCTATCCCTCCAGTCCTATGGCTGACAAGGAAGCTGCCTTTGACAACGCAGTGGAAGAACATGTAATCAATGAGGAGTACAAAATATAGAAGGAGAACCCCCCTTTTCCTTATTATTTGGTGATGACCCATGCCCTGGAGTGGCCCAGTTTAACTGCCCAGTGGCTTCCAGGTGTAACCAAGCCTGAAGGGAAAGATTTCAGCATTCATTGGCTTGTCCTGGGAACACACACATCTGATGAACAAAACCACCTGGTGATAGCCAGGGTCCAGCTCCCTAATGATGATTCTCAGTTTGATGCATCATGCTATGTCAGTGAAAAAGGAGAATTTGGACGTTTTGGCTCTGTCAGTGGGAAAATTGAAATAGAAATCAGATCAACCATGAGGGAGAAGTAAACAGGGCTCTCGGTACACGCCCCAGAACCCTTGCGTCATTGCAACGAAGACTCCATCCAGTGATGTGCTTGTTCTCGACTACACAAAGCATCCTTCTAAACCAGACCCTTCTGGAGAGCGCAACCCAGATTTGCATCTCCGTGGACATCAGAAGGAAGGTTATGGTCTTTCTTGGAATCCAGATCTCAGCGGGCACTTACTTAGTGCTTCGGATGACCATACCATCTGCCTGTGGGACATCAGTGCAGTTCCAACAGAAGAAAAAGTGGTGGATGCAAAGACCATCTTTCCAGGGCATACAGCAGTAGTAGAGAATGTTTCCTGGCATCTGCTCCACGAGTTTTCTGTTTGAGACAGTTGCTGATGACCAGAAACTTATGATTTGGGATACTCATTCAAACAATACTTCCAAGTCAAGCCACTTGGTCGATGCTCACACTGCTGAAGTGAACTGCCTGTCTTTCAGTCCTTACAGTGAGTTCATTCTTGCCACAGGATCAACTGACAAGACTGTTTTGTGCCTTGTGGGACCTGAGAAATCAGAAACTCAAGTTGCATTCCTTTGAATCACATAAGGATGAAATATTCCAAGTTCAGTGGTCACCTCACAATGAGACTATTTTGGCTTCCAGTGGTAGTGATCATAGGCTGGCTGTCTGGGATTTAAGTAAAATTGGAGAACAGTCCCCCGGAAGATGCAAAGATGGCCCACCAGAGTTGTTGTTTATTCATGGTGGTCACACTGCCAAGATCTCTGATTTCTCCTGGAATCCCAATGAACCTTGGGTGATTTGTGCTGAATCAGAAGACAACAGCATGCAAGTGTGGCAGATAAGAACGTTTTTAATGATGAAGACCCTGAAGGAAGTGTGGATCTAGAAGGACAAGGATCCTAGCCATGTCTGCACTTGTGGTTTAGACTCCCCTTGTTGTCCTCTGAACCTTAGAAGGATTGAACACTGGCTTGAGACACAGACTTGGTTCAATAGGTGCCACCAACAATACTATTAGCCCAAGCCATGGGGGTTTTCTAATCTTAACTGGGGGATTTAATTCAACAAAGCCACGGACTTACATTTAAATTTTTCTTCAGGAATTTTCGAGTAACAAACCAGGTCTAAAGCAGCTTCAGAAATGGGGCATATTACGTGTGACTATATTTCTTCTTAAGCTATATCCCCAAGTTTTTCAGATTCTCAAGTAAGAGGCCAGAGTGGATATGGAATAGAGCCAAGTGAGGTAGGTGTCTGAGCCATGAGTCTAACTATTGCAAGATGTCGTTTTTATTTGGGAATTAGGGGAGAGTCAAGTCATAGAGTTTAAAGTCCTCACACCTTGCTTTCCAGGATGCACATTTTCCTATGTAAACCAGAGTCTTGGTTTCTTTAGTTAAGACAACACGTTCCTCCTTCCCCTTATATTTTTGCTCATTAGTGTATTTCTTGAGCGGTTTCCATATTATTCTTTTCCTTTCTGTGAAATGGTTTTTGTTGTGTGTGGTTTTTTGTTTTTGTTTTTTTTAAACTTGGGACCACCAAGTTGTAAGGTGTATGTTTTTAACTGACAGTCATACCTCTGGTGAACTGTCAGTTGAGAAAGAGTGAACTGCTAGTTTGTCTTTGTTTTTAAAATTAAATTAATCCTCAATGAGAGTTGCTTTTCTAGGGGTTAGTCCTTGACCACCATAGTTTGATGCCCTCTCCATTTTGGTTGACCTGTCTCAGCATCGGGCCTGTTACTCTCTATGACTAACTGTGTAAGTGCTTATAATGGAATAAATTGCTTTTCTATGAACAAAAAAAAAAAAAAATTACTTCTCAGCCAGGCAGTGGTGGTGCATGCCTTTAATCCCAGCACTCGGGAGGCAGAGGCAGGCGGATCTTTATGAACTCACTATCTAGTCCAGGCTAGCCTTAAACTCAGAGATCCACCTGCCTCTGCCTCCTATGTGCTGGGATTAAAGGAATGTGTCAGGATTTATTTTAGTTCACAATTCCAAGTTCTAATGCATCATTGTGGGGAAGTCCATTAAGCTGGAACTTGAAAAGCAGCTGATCACATCTACAATCAAGAACATAGAAAGAATGACTTTATGCATGTTCATTTTCTCAATTCTTATACAATCCTGGACCCCAATCTAGGGAATGGTGCCACCCACCCATCATGGTCAGTGTGGTGGTTTGAAAGAAAACAGCTCCCCAAGAGAGTGCACTATTAGGAGGTGTGGTCTCATTGGAGGAAGTGTGTCACTGTGGAGGTGGGCTTTGAGGTCTCATATATGCTCCAGATACCACCCAATGTCTCAGAACACTTCCTGTTGCCTGTGAATCAAGATGGAGGAACTCTCAGCTACCTCTCTAAGCACCAATTCCACCCGCATGCTGCCTTACTTCCCGCCATGATGATAATGAACTAAACCTCTGACTGCAGGTGAGCAGTCACAGTTAAATATCTTCCTTTATAAGAGCTACTGACATCATGGTGTCTTTTCACAGCAATAGAAACCATATTAAGACAGGCAGGTCTTTACATCTCAACGTAATAAAGACAATCCCCCATTAGACACACCCACAGGCAAACCTAATCTACATACTTCCTCATTGAGACTCTCTTCCCTGGTTGTGGTGGTTTGAATAGAATGTCCCCATTCACACAGGTATTTGAACTCTTGGTCTCCAGTTGATGGTGCTGTTTGGGGAGGTGGAGCAGCCTCATTGGAGGAAGTTGGTCACTGGGGAGTGGACTTTCAGAGTTTATACCCTCGCTCTACTTGGAATTTGCTCTCTCTGCTTCATGTCCGTGGTTGGAGAGGCGATCTCTGTTTTTGCTCTAGCTGCCTGCTGCCATGTTTCCTCCCTCTCCTGCCCTACCCACATTATGGACTCTCCCTCTAGAACGGAAGCCCATGTAAACCTTTCCTTCTGTAAATTGCTTTGCTCATGGTATTTTATCACAGAGAAAGAACTACTACACCAGATGATTCTAGACTGCATCAAATTGTCAAAAGTAAGTGTCATACCCTCCCTCCCCATACCACTCTTCCTTGCCTATCACCCTAGAAACTACACAGCCTTTTGAAAAGAAATATATATTATATATATAAAAGACAAGGCCTCCCTACGTAGTTCTGGCTTACCTGGAACTCTCTATGTGGATCAGGCTGGCTTCAAACTCATAGAGGTCCACCTACCCCTGCCCGAATGACATGATTAAAGGTGTACACCACCATTTCAGGCCTAGCCTTCTGCAGTTTGTGACACAGACCGCATACGGAGTTCCTAAATTTGGTCTTTGAGGAGGGGAATGAACTCTCTCAACTACCACCACCACCCATCTTCTTTAGTTTCCCATGCCAGTAGTCTGCTTTCCCCTCTTACCATTTTACCCAGAGGCTGGCTGCCCTGGCCTCCACTCAAGGTTTTTCTCCCATTTCTCAGTTTGCCTACTCTCATAGCCTCACCACCCGGTGTTCTGGCCAATGTCTCACTTGTGCCCTGCCCACTGAACACCTGGATTTGGGGGCAGGCTTTCTGATCGTCCATGATTAAGGACTACAGTTGCAGCTTTCTAATGTCTGGCCGACAGCTAGGTTAGCCGAGTGCTATCGACGGGGGGTATGCACGTGGGCACCAGTGGAACGGGGCCTGAGTTCTGGGGCTGAGGCCTGGCTATCTATTGATGTCAAGCAAACCGCTGAACAGTCAAGCAAAGCAAACTTCGTAAAATCAGAATAAAGCCAACACTCACCTCAGGGGAGTTGTTGGAGTCCGCTGTCTTAAAAGGCTGATCGACACTGCTATGATGATGTTCTGGGGGCATCTCAGGAGCGGACTTCAAAACCCAATTTTGTTCTTTGGGTGCCCTCAGAAATCTGTGTGCCCCAAAGAAGATGGGAAAAACAGAGGCTTCTGGGAATACGCAGCAAATCTAATGAGCCAAGTGATTCCTGACGTCTTAGAAAGTCACAAAAATAAAGAGGAAGGAAGGGAGGGAGGGAGGCACGAGAGATTCTAGCCCTGGATTGGCTGTGGCTGACCTGCACTGTGCTGTAGAGACTCTCTCTCTCTGCTGCATGAGCATAGACCATGAGAAAATAAGTGCCGTGCTTCCTGCCCGCAGCGTGGTCTGGTTTGCTACAGCTGTGAGTCCATTTCAGTCCAAAGGGCATATTTAATGGGAAGCAAGTGTGCAACAGAACATGCTGCCCTTGCGTATTCTCTGCTACTTGTTATGGTTTGAATCAGAAACATCCCTCACAGGCTTATGTTTTGAACGCCTGGTCCCCGACTTGTAAACCTCCTTTTAAGGGCTGTGGAGCCATTAGGAGTTGGAACCTGGCCAATGGAAGGGAGCCTTTGAAAGTTATACCTACCTTTGTCCCCAGCCTGTGTGCTCTGCGTCATGGGCCACCACTGTATTCGTTATTTTCTGTTGCGGTGATAAAAACACCATGACCAAAGTTTATGTTGGCTCATGGTTTCAGAGGGATAAAAGTTCATGGTGGCCAAGTGGAGGTATGGCCACGAGCAGCAGCAAGGCAGCAAGCGCTTGAAGCTGAGAGAAAACATAAAGCAGAGAGGGAGCAAACTGGAAATGGCTGGAGTCCTTATCCATTCAAAGCCCGCCTCTAGTGATGGACTTCCTCCCAAAGAGGCCACACCTCCTAAGCCTCCTCAAACTGTGCCACAGGCTGGGGACACAAGCCTAGGGAGGACATTCTCATGCAAACCGCCACAATCGGCATGTGAAGAACACTGACCTCACAGTCCTGGTACCAGGACCTCACCACATCCTCTCCATTACGGCCAAATGAAATCCCTGTGAAACTGTGAGCCCAAAACACCTTCCCTGCTGTCAGGCATTTCTCTTGGGTACTGTGACCACAGTTACACAAAACAACCAGGACACCACCCAAAGAAAGGACTCGATACCCAACATCACCACTCAGTGTCTGAAAAGATTCCATTTTATATGTGGGGCTGCTCTTCTGAGGGGGCATCAGAAACACGCCACTGACTATATGATTGACATATATATATATATACAAACTTTATACACACACACACACACACACACGAATAAATAAATATGTAGTTAAAATTTAAAATTGTGTTTATAAGGGAAACCAGTGGTTGAAAAGGCAGTATGTATGGATATATTATGTGTGTGTCTCCTACATCTATAGGCATATTAAATAAGACCAAAGAAAAGTCTACATGGATAAACACCACACTGTTATCATTAGACGTTATATTTATAAATCACTTATCTTTTTCTTGTCTGCGTCATCTAATACTTCTTATTGATGAAAGACAAAAGAATGATTCTGTCCCATTGCTCACTCAGCAAAATACATTAGAAGCAGACACGTGACTCTCATAGGAGTTTTCAGAGTGGAGGAGACGTAAGCAGAGCTTGGCATTTCCATCCTAGAGTTTATAAAATGAGGTCTCATCTTTTCAGTGGCCTCATAGGCTGTTGGTATCAAAGGAGGATCAGGGATAGACGCTTCTCACCTACAGTCACCCAGGATGGACCTGGGCCTAGAACAGAGTTTAAAGATGATGATCAGCCCAAGTCCCTAGGTCTCCTCCCACCATTCAAGGGCCCTGTGCTCTCTCAGAACAGAATCACTTCCTGTTCATGGTGACTCCAGCACCAGACCTGTTGCCTAGCACTTAGAAGCTGTTCAACAAATGCTGCTTTTGCTAAATCCATTCTCCGCTCTCTGGTTAATACAGTGTGTGTTATAGATGGCATGCTCCGCTGTGGCCAACCTTGGACTTGCAGTTCTATCTAGACTGGAGCCTGAAGTTCAAGCCGTACAGGAAGATTTCCGCTCAACAGAAGGGCTCACATGTGACATTCTTTAGGAGACCTTGGGCCCTGCTGGTTCACACAGCAGATTTCTTTTGAAGGGGCTGTGCTCCATGGCAATGGTTGTGGCCCAGAAGGAGTCATCAGTCTCCTGGACAGTGACACAGAAAGGTCTGTGCTGGCTGTATAGAGACTCAGGGTGTTGCAAGCATCCTTCTGATTCCAACTGTATGGCAACCTCGGTTGGGCAATATTATGTAAATTGTCTGTTTCTTCCCAAGTGTTCCTTTGCCCTGAGGTCATCTCTGGGCCTATTAAAGCTCCCCTTCAAGGTTGCCAAGTATGATTCAAGGGAAAGATTGGGTGTGTTCTCGCAGTACTCCTCAAGAAAGCCTATAGTTGCTGAGGGATTGCTACAAGACAGTCTTGTGGACCTGTGTCCCTGATCTGTCCCTGGGGCATCTGGAAGACCCAGCCCCAAGAGAACATGCTTGCAGGATGGGTGATATTTAAGGGGCCACCAAACAATTCTACAGAGGTACTATTCTCTCAAGAGGCATGTGGCATTAGAGACATGGTATAGGGCAGGGTCTGCAGGCTCTCTGGATTTGCTGGTTGGGTCCTGAGTATGTCTGGGGTGAAGGCTAGACAGCTCGGGGCAGCAGGGCAGCTCTCAGGGAAGCTGAGAGCCATAGTTTCTTGCAGCTCTCAGGGAAGGGTTGCAGTAGTTTCAGAACCAGAGTGACCACACCAGCACATACCAGCCAGAGAGCAGCTCTAGTCAGAAACCACTTCTGAGTCGAGCTGCCCCTCTGGCAGAAGCTGTGACCCTGTTGCTGCAAGCCATGTTTTATGGAGTTCTTTTATTAGTCTCCCATGGAACCCATAGCCACATCATAAAATTAAATACCCCATTCTGTACATCAAGTCCACTGACTTCTCGAGCCCTGATTAGCACTGGGCTTTTCCTCCCAGGATTGTATTACAGTAACATTGTAACTGACAGCAAAGAGCCCATTGCTGGGAGCAGTTAAATCCTCCGGGCTCACAGGCTTATTCTCAAATCACCGTGTGCTGCGGGTGTGGCCCTCTTTCTCTGAAGGCTTTTTTTTTTTTTTTTTTTTTTGGCAGCTTCCCATTAATCTCTGGATCTTTCATTCCTCCCCTTCTCCTTCCATTGGACCTCTCCAGTTGCCTTAGAACCAGTAGTCCCCCAGTACTTGCCTAGGGTCACAGGTCAGGGTAGCCCCAACTCACCCCTGAGAATAAATTTAGCCCGTGGGCGATATCCCAGATGGAGAGGTTATCTTTAGCCTGGCAGAGGTGGGGAGTCAGTCCAGGCCATGGTGCAAACAGCAGGAGGAGGAGGGGAGGGGAAGGGAGCCAGTCCCTCACCCTCAGCCTACAATATAGCGTTCTAGTGTGCTCGGGTGACAGAGAACGAAGTCATGGCGTACTTTCCAAAACACGAGGGACACCAGGGAATAATGGTCTGTTTTCTTTTCCATCCTGTGAACCAGGAAGAATTTTAACAGAAAATAGGTCTGCCTTGTGGGCCGGCTGCATAAAACCTCACACGCATGTCCTTTAAAAAGAGCCACAAGCCAGAGTGATGTCCAGCCTTCCTCACTCATATCTGCTCGCCACTTGTTCCTTATACCTGTGGCCTGAAGGTGTAAAGCTTCAAGACTTAAGAAAAATGTGTGGAAAACAACTACATGGGACCATTACATGGCGAGAATTAAGGAAAGGACCAGGAGTACTCCATTTCAAAGCCGGGCTTCCTCAGTTCACTCCAGGAGTCCCAAGGACAAGCAGACACTAGACGTCACCCAGTAACTTACCTCATTATCACGCTGATATAAGAGATCCTTTGCCAGGTTGGGGGGCACAAGTCTATAACCCCAGCTACTTGGGAGGCTGACGCAGGGGAGAACAAGTTCAGGCCTGTCTGGGCTACAGAGTGGGTTCAAAGCCAACCTGGGCAACTCAGAGAGACCCAGTGTCAAAAACAAAGGGGGAACAGAAGGAGGGGGAAGGAGGGTTATAGCTCAGTGCCCAGCAGGCAGGAGACCTTAGGCTCAATCCCTAGAACTATTAAAAAGAAGAAACAAATAAAGGAAGGAGGAGAAGAAGGAGGGAAAAGGGGAAGGAAGGGGAGAGGGAGGAGAGAAAGCCTTCTTTACTGACTGAAATCCTTCCCTGTAACAGTCTGCACCCAGAGCCTCCCATTATAGAATAATTCATTAGACTCTTTTGTCAAAATATCTGAACACTTGCTGGTTATTATTAGGGCAAATCTAGAGCCTAGGCTGAACTTGAGCTGGATTCTGACATGTCTGAGCATGTCTGACAGCTGTGTGTGAGGCCCTCGTCTCCTGGGAAGTAGCCTGTGCTGTGGCACAGGAGACAGAGCCCTAGTTAATCCAGGAAGACAGCCTTAGATGCTGGGGGGAAGAGCAACTGGTCTGAGTATCCTTTGGTCTTCTGTCTGAGTCCCCCTGGGGAGCAAGAGACCATAGGAAAGAACTGGAAAGACTGCTTAGTGAGGTCTTGTGTGAAACACAGCATGAGGGGTAGAGCTGGGAGCTCTGATACTGGACCATCACCCAGGAGGGAAAAAGACAGAGTCCCAAATGGCTGGACAGCCCCATAGGAGCAGGCCCCTGGGGACACTCGGGAAACTCCTGGGCCTAGCCAGCCCTTGCTCTAGGAAGACCGTGGGAGTACAGTACCCTCTAGAAGGACACTGGTCCTTGAGAACCCAAGTGAACTGAACTGACTTTGCCATGCCTCTCTGTATCCTTCCCTTCTCTGGACTGAATGATGCCAGCTGCACAGAGGCTCCACAAAGAAGCAACTTCTACTTTCTCATCGCATGAGGACATTTTGCTTCTCCTACTCATCGCCATGACTCCTTCTCCCCCAAACGTGGCATAGCAGAGTAACCCCAGAACATTTATAAATACTTCAGTGAGCATCTACCCACCAAGTAGTTGCTGTATTGGCATCAGTTATCTTCCTGTGAGCCATCCTGACAGCTTATTGGTCCTTACTAAATGGCTTAACAGTATCTGTCCACATTATGGCCAAGCGGGACTCCTTGGATCTTTCTTTGACTGTCCTTGCTCCACACTGCCTTGTCTAGGTAGTACAGGAGAGGTTCAGAGCATAGTAATCCAGACAGTCTTAATGCTTAGCATCATTCAGTCTATGCAAGACTAGTTCTACGATTTTCAAAACCAATGTACCATAATCCTTGTTTCCAGAATACCAGTGATCATCCTGTAAACATTGCCTACAAACTTCATAACAACCTCTTGAGATTGTCATAAAAACACAAGATATTGTGTATACATATATATGTATATGCATATCAGATCTTCCAAAAAAGAAATTATTATTTGAGAGAGAGAGATGGGAAGGGGTGTATCACATGGCCTACACTAGCTTCAAACTCATTATGTAGCTGAGGATGACCTTGAACTTCCAGTCTTTCTGCCTCTGTCTCCTGAGTGCTAGTGTGACAGGTGTGTGTCACTATGCTTGGTTTTACATGGACCTGGAAATTGAACCCAGGACTTCATTCCTGTTAGGAAAATACTCTACAAACTGACACCCGCAGCTCTGAAAAAGTTCTCAGTGATGGCTGTACCTTGGAGGAAGATGATTAGTTAAATTGTATATGATTAGGTATGGAATTTTCTTTGTTTACCTCTTTGGCTCTGTGTTTGTTTGTTTGTTTGTTTTTAGGCAGAGTCTCACTCTGTAGCCCTGGCTGACCCAGAACTTGCTATGTAGACCAACCAAGCTGTCCTTGAACTCACAGAGATCACAGAGGCCTGCCCTTGCCTCCCAAGTGCTAGAATTATTTTTATTTTATCTAGGGCTTGATTCCTATGAAATCAAAACTGACTATTTTATGACTCTTTTGTCTGCATGTATGTCTGTGCACCTTGTTCATGCCTGATACCCACAGAGGCCAAAAGAAGGTATCAAGATACCCTGGAAATGGAGACACGGACAATTATGAGCGATGATGTAGGTGCTGGGAATTGATTCCCCGGTCTTCTGGGAGAGCAATGCTCTAAGCTGCTGAGCCATCTCTCTAGCCACTCCTTCTACTTTTAAAAGTGTATTTGTATATTACTTTCCCAGTTAATCTTCTAAAAAAAATCTACTTAAAAAAAAATCAAAACAAAGAACAAAACACAACCCTAACCCCCTTAGCAGTGGGCCGGGAAAGAGCCTATTGCTGGTGTCATGCCCAGCAGAGTCAAATGTCCAGCAGGCCCTGGCTCCATGGAATGCTTCAGTGCGTTCAAGGTGGATTGCGCAATGCCAGGCCTGGCTTGAAGCCCTCACAACACTCTCCCCCATAACTAGGGCAACACGACTTCCGTTTGTTGACTCGTCGCTAGGTCCGGGCCCTGCGACTAATCCTGCTTCATGTCTGGAGGGATTTTAAGGGCTAGCAGCTTGGGTTACTTCGCCTCAGCCAGCCTGGTTGCTAGGTCCGTTCTGGTCTTTGTGTCCTCTTGGCAGAGTGATCCAGGCCTTCCCTTGGTGGGGACACAAATGTCCATTTTGAGCCTGCCTGGTTTTGAAATTCATGAAGGGATAATAAATAAGATACCTGTGAGATCCGAAGTGTCGTGTGTGTGTGTGTGTGTGTGTGTGTGTGTGTGTGTGTGTGTGGTGTCCCCCCCGTCCCGTCCCCCCCCCCCCCCCCACACAGGCCCCTGTGTGTTCACCAACCACAGTTACCAAGCACCTCCTGTGTGCAGAACAGCACACCAGGTCTGAGGCAAAAGCAACTGTGAAGAGGACTGTGCCAGCGCAGTCTGGTAACACAGGCAGGTGGAGCCCAACCCCACAGGGCTCTCAGGCAGAGAGGCAGGTTTGGTATGAGGGAGGCAAAAGGAAAGGACTGACTTTGTTCTCAGTCAGGGAGATGAGGGGTGGGTCTGGGAGGGATAGGAGGAGGAGATTAGGTTGTTATTAGATGGTTGCGGTGGTGGGATTTCAGTAGCTGTGAGCAGAACGGTCCAGATCAAGGAAGAAGGCTATGAAGGCAACCTCACTGTCACAGAATTCAGGGCCTCTGCCCTCCTGCCCTCCCACTCCTTGGAGGAGTGGAAGGTGAAACCAGCTTGCCCTGAGAGCCAATTCTGTTTGAAACTCCAACCTTCCCACCACTGCCTAGTGAACGTCTGGTGGTGTTAGCTGTATTTCTGTTTGCTGTGATGAAATACCAAAAACCAAACACACACACACACACACACACACACACACACACACACACACACACGCCAATAACAACAATAAACAATATGAAGGAAGCAAGGGTTCATTTGGTTTGTGGTTTGAAGGAATATCACCACAGCAAGGCAGGCTTGACACCAGGTGTGCGAGGCCGCCGGCCACCCTGCATCTCAGTCAGGAAACAGAGAAAAGATGAACAGTAAGTAATGCTTAGCTTGCTTCTTCCTTCTCATTCAGTGTAGGCTCCCACTCCATAGGATGGTGCTCGCATTCAGGGTGGGTCTTCCTAAGTTGTTTCCCTGAAAACATCCATTCCCCACAAGTCACCGCCGCCTTATCTGGTAGGTGATTCAAAACTAGTCACACCGACAGTGAAGACATGAACCCCTTTTGAAGATCATGGCACCTCAGTGACCTTCCCAGGCAGGATGGCGGTCCTGGCCACTGCATTCTCGGTGCTAGAGAGGTTGGGAAACTCAGTTGAGTGGGCTCTGCTACTTATTTGCTTCTGTGTGTGTAGTACTCGGGGATCAAGCCCTGGGCCAGGACTCTACCTACCACTGAGCCACATCCCCTGTCTCTAAGGTCCAACTGAAGTTCAGCCACTGCCTTCCTGAGTCATCTTATATCACTCGGTGAAATGTTCTGGCTAGGAATGGTACCTCCCTGAGGTCACCATAGATTAAGCAAGTCGGTGAGAATAAGGCATTCGTCAGCCTCAGTGCCTGCTTTGGGGCCTTATAACCCTAGGCTGTGGTTACTCGGTAATCCACCCTCTGTGACTCCGAGAGGGGCCAGACCGGAGCTAGTAATCCTGAATTTATCTCTGCAAGCGATTAAAGGCGTTCTCACAGTTGAAACTCGAGTCTTCGGAAGGGATGGGCCCAAATGCACCAGGAGAGTAAATACTCCGGAAAAGACTCGGTAGGTGGAAAAGTAAACCCACGGGATCAGAGCTGCCACCTTCAGAGGAGAAATGGCGCCTGAGCCGGGTTCCACGTCTTCAGCTGGGATCTGGGCACTGGATTTCCAAAGCTGCCCTGCGCCCGCCCCGTGCCGGGTCACAGCGCGGACCTCCCACCCACGCGGGCCAGCAGCCGGCCAGGCTGGGCGCGGCAGGAAGGAGAGCCAGCTCCCAGCACCCTGATCCTTAACTGCCGCTTCCAAAGCCCCGGCTGATCCTAATCAGTGTGGGAAAGGAGCGCCGGGGCCCAGCCCGCCGCCGGAGACGCCGCCTCTTTTCATAAACTTTATCGCCGCGGTGCACAGCCCCTGATAAAGCACCATAAATAAACGAGCAGACCGGAGTGTGCGGCTGGCCGGAGGCTGCCGGAGCGCACGCCCTGCCTCGGCCCGCAGCTCCCGGGGGGGAAATGAATCATGTGCCAAACTCAAGAAAGATCTAGCTCTCCCCCTCTGCAAGCGCAAGGCTATAAATAAGAATGCAAGCCTCCTCTCCTTGGCAGCGTTCAGAAGGACTAGGAGTTTCCTTGTGGCTGCCGGCCGGCC
>CABHPQ010163454.1:0-18969 GCA_902168405.1 Peromyscus aztecus | reverse complement strand
TATCTGATATGCGACCCCTGTGAAAGGGTCATTCAACCCCCAAAAGGGTCACAACCCACAGGTTGAGAACCACTGCCTTAGACCATCTTAAATACACCCCTCCCCACTGGTCCATCGGTAAGCACATTGGTTCTCATGGCATCATCTAGTCTCTTCCATGACTAAAGTCAGTACTCCAATCCAGGGCTCCATCACCAGGGCTATCTGATAAGCACCTAGCATCTTCCAGATCAAAGTCACTCCTGCTTTGCTGCCTTCCTGCTAGGCCCTACCAGACACACCTCCAGAAATACCATTCTGACCGTGGATCGTTCTCCAGACTAAACCACCTAATGATTTCTTACGTGACTGCTCGGCACATCCAATCATCAAGGTCTGAAATTTAAGACCATCCCGAGTCAGGACGGCAGCTGTCCTTCCTGCTCCGTAGCCACTCACTGTTCTGCAAAGATGCCTTACGCCTACTGAGAACCCACTCCACCCAAGCATCTCACTCACTTTCAAAACCACTATACTCATCATGGCTGAACTGGACGCTGCACTCCGCTAGCTACCACCACCTCCCAACATCTCTAGACAGTAATGGTCTCTCCATTTCTCCCTCGTGGAATTGGTTCCACAGCTCTTATTACAAATAACTTCATCCTAAGAGTCTAGCTCTCTCCTAAACCTGACTCCTTAAAGATAAGATACACATCTGTCTTCTGATAAGGACTGAAATCTCCACCTCTAGAAGTAGCAGATATAGATCCATCTGATCCCAGAATCAGTAGCACGAGCTACTTCACTTGGGCAGATCCCCTCCTCCAACTCAGACTTATTTTCCTTTTCTCATCTTATTGTCCTGGGTGGAATATCCAATCCAGTACTAGATGACCGCGGTGACAGCGGATGTCTACCTTCATTTCGTTTGTACTATAGGTTTCTAGTTAAAGAAACCGCCACGACATTCTCGGAACTTAACACTGACACAAGACGGGAGGGGTGGGTGGGTCCAAATGGAATGAAGTAGGACACAGAACTGGGGTACAGAGACCAGCCAAGGAGGAAAATGGAGACCAGAGGAGTAAAACTAGAGGAGACACCAGGTCAAGAGAGCCTTTCCCTCAGATCTGAGCTTCCCAGGTAACTCAATGGATTCTTACGCTCCAGCTTCTTACAACAGAACATAAAATAAGCAGAGAATGGCATTGCTGGAAGTCTGTTCACCCTGGCTCCCAGAACGCTCTACGCATTGGATCTTCCTGTGCCTCTCCCTGCACAAGCAACCAAGAGCCACAAAAAGGATGCTAAGGATACTGTGAAAGCAGAACCTTCCAACACAAGAAATTCTGTCCTTGACAGGGCATGGACCAAAGGGGGAATTTTATAGGCCTGGTGACCAGATAAAACTGTCCCCTCAGTGCAGCTCATCTTATTTCCTGGCTGAGTCGCTTGTAGTTGATGGAGATTGGTAACAAGGTAAGGGGACAGAGACGTGGTGCCAACAATATTCTTACTCCTCCCTGTGACTTCATGGCAGCCGACACCTGAGCAGCAACAGGATATAGAAGTTGACAGTGAACCCTTCAGAAGCTGGGGGGAGAAAAAAACCTGAATGGAGACCCACTCCAAGACAGGCTTCCTCCCAGGCCATCTGCAAGCTAGAGGGCAGGGCTCCAGAGGGGAAGAAAATTCATCCTTCCCCAGCTGTCTACAAGTCCCCTGGGCCTGCCCATCATTACACTGGGGTGTCACTGTTCTTCAGCACCCTGCCACCACTCAATAAAACACAGGGAGGAGAATGACACACCGGGGAACTCGGGTGGCCCCTCCTCTTTCCAGAGTAAAGCTGGCAGGAGACAGTTCCGGCTGACAGGGGGCAAGAAGATGGCTGTAGTCGGGCGTCCCATCTGGACCACCACACTGAGTATTTCGCCCCAGAGTCACAGAGCTACAGGTCCAGGGCCTGGAGGCTCAGGTAAAACAGAGAGAGCAGTCTAGAAGAGGAGCTCACCAGGGAGCCGAGGCCCCAATGGCCACATTTTGTTTTCATTTTTGTTTGTTTTGTTTTGTTTTGTTTTTCTAGAACTGTCTGGAACTATCCTGAAACTCCCTCTGTAGACCAGGCTGGCCTTGAACTCACAGAGATCCGCCTCTGCCTCCCAAGTGCTAGGATTAAAGGCATGTGCCATCACCACTAGGCCAACAGCCACTTTTTACGGTATAAATACTTCCACTATGGTCCACTGTAAGCTGCCAGAGAGTAGAACCAAGGGGGGGAGGGGGTCGCCTCTACTCTGAAGTTCAGGAGCAGAGTGTCCCCTCCCCCATATCCAGCCTTGAGCCCAACCCAAGAGCCAATGGTCAGCTGAACTGCTTCCCCAAACCTACATCCATCCTTCCCAGGGAGGGCGTCTCCTCCTGCCTTGCAGCTGGCATGGTGACTCAGCTGCCCCTAAATTTAGGAGAAGGAGCAGAGGGCAGAGCCAGCTGCCTGGCTTCCACTTCTCCCAAAGATACCCCACCCTGTCAGCAAAGGGACTGGGCACAAGACTCACCTCACCACCACAGTCCCTGGGCCGCTCCTGTCTGGGCTTTACCTCACAACCATTTCGTTGGGAGCAGGATTTCCCACCCACTTTGGCTGCCAGGGGAAGTATCACGAACTAGGGCTGTGGGTTAGGGTATCCCATGCTTCTCTCTTCCCAACACGGCTCTTTCCTGGCCTCTCCTCCCAGCAGGTTCCTCTGCAGATCTCTCTCCGGAGTCGCCCATACTGGGTGGGTCTTAGCAAGAACTAACAGAGCAGCGGAACTAGGAAGACCTGAGCCTCACGGGACGAGACTCCTGAAGCCCCCATCATGGTGAACATCAGACAGAACCCCACTGTTTCAGAGTACTCTCACAGGCCTCCTGGGATTCGCTCCTGCTGGAGTGAATAACATCTAACCAACATCTAAATCCTGCCCCTAGCCTTCTACCACTGACCCAAGGCCCTGAGCTGTGAGGACAGTGAACGTTTTAACAGCTGCAGCCCCGACTCTGCTCAAAGCCATCTATCCCCTAAGTCACTGGCTCCAGAAGGCCTTCCCTGATTGACTTAGTTGGTCAGCTTTGTACTGGGACCTTGGTTCCGCTCCGTCACCGCACAATTTGTCCTCTGTCAGGATCATCTATGTACTTATTCCCTGACCAAACTGCAAATTACCTGAGGGCAGGCGTGGCTAGACACTGATCTTTGAGTCCCAATGCCTGGCTTAGTGCCTAGTAGATGGTCTATATCGGAAGGGATGGCTGAGTGAACATTCCCAAGACCTCCCCAGGCTGAAACTGTGCTGCCAAAGGTCTCTCATCTACGCTGTGCCCACCTCTCCCCCAACAGACCACAGAGACCAAACAGGGGAGGGGAGGGGGAAATACGGAGAGGTTTCCCAGGTCCCATGGTCTCCAAAGCTGTTACCTGCTACCCGGTGGGCTACCAGCCCTTCCAGGTTCAGCGGCTCTTCCTCTGGAGTTCGGGAGGGGTCCGAAGTCGTTTCCTTTGGTGGGAGCTGAGGCTGAGTGATGAGACCAGGGAGAGAGGCTGGGGGTTCCTGAGGCCCCGCAGAGCTATGGGGGCTTGGAAGGAAGGTGGAAGAGGCTGGACTCTTTGGACGGAAACTCTGGTTGGATCCAGCCGGACGCAGCTGATAATCATAAGGTGAATAAGACCTGCCAGAAGAGACCAGCTCCGGGGTTCCCAGGGAATGCCCACTAGGGATATAGCCAGATCGAGACTGGGTCAGTGGGTGGGACTGGCGGGAAGAGCCCAAGAGGGGCTGAGAAGCAAGTGGGGAAGCCCCTGGCCAGGCCCCAGGAACACTCTGGGACTTATGAAGAGGGGCAGCCGCTGAAGCTGGCTCCAGATCCAGCATCAACATATTGAGGGCTTCAATGGACTGCTCGATCTCCTGCTGAGAGGCTGCCCTTGGGAACTCTGGGAGAGCAGGTATGGGGGTTTCTGCTGACAGCTGGGGGCTAGGCTTGCTGCTGGCAGGACTCTGCAGTGGGGCTCTTTCCTGCTGGTGGGGTGGTGGGTGAGGATGCTGCTGCTGCTGCTGCTGCCATGAATTCAGCCCCCTCTGCACAGCCTCTCGGCTGCTGCCCCCACGAGCTGGAGCTTGGGGCAGCTGCGGCTCTACATCTGGAAAGGACTGGGATCGGAACAGACCACTGGGGTCATAGCCACAGTGGGTGCTAGTCACTTGTTGTGACCAGGCTGGATGGGGTCCCTCACGCTGGTAGCCAGCTAAACCCTCCTGAGCAGAGTAGGAGGGCCGAATGGGGGCTGAGTGACTGCTGTGGACAGGCACCATCCGGTTGGCAGACTCATAGGGGTAGCCTCCGCCATTGAGCATAGGTTCTGTGGAATAGGGCTTGTCCAGACCATTGGTCAGTGGGGACAGGGTCTCTGGGTATCCACCTTCGCTGGTGTTGGTGACCCCATCCAGGGAGGACAGCGTGCCCATGCTGCCCCCACTCTGACCATCCTGGATGGGCAGCTCATCATCCAGAATGTCCGTCTCCCGCTCAGACGCCAGAGCCCCACCGTTGACGTGAACCTGGGCTGGGACGATGTGGCGGCCAGGGGAGGACACAGTTGGGCCCCCGACTGGGTGGGACCTGAGTTGCTGAGCCCGGTACATGGCACCTTGCTTCTCTCTGTCTACACCAAAGCCGCTTAGCAGGCGATCAAGCTCCTTCTTCTCCTGAGGACTCAGGGTAGCGGGGGCAGTGGCAGCCCCAGAAACAGGCTCATCGGTCTTGTCTGTCTTGGTGGAGGCTGTGGAATTGCCAGAGTCGCTGCTCACAGACAGTGTGTGCTCCACATGGTTGGGAGTGGCTGACAGGGCAGGCCGCGCAGCAGTGACAGGCCCCGGACTGCCATTCAGGGAATCCTTCTTCTTCACTTTGGCATACAGGCTCCCGTCCAGAGGCCCTTGAGTGTGACCCACCACTTCTGCAAGGACAGCAAGGGAGACAGCAGGCAGCAGATGTCAGCAAAAGGTAGTCACACTCATCAGTGATATCCCCCCCCCAAAAAAGAGCTAAAGGCTCCCATCCCCTGAACCCCAAACCCCTGAGGATAGCAAAGGGGAAGTACACCAGCTCCCCCGACCAAGCTTTTGGGGAAGAGCCCTCAATGGCACTCAGAGAGACACAGCATAAGATTGTGCAGACTAGCCCAGGCCAGTGTCCAGCTGTGGTCCATCACCAGCCTCCAAACCAGAGCATCACGAATTACCCCATGGGCCTCAGCAACCTTCTTCTTAATATGAGGGCGAGAGGCTAGGGAGACGGTTCAATGGGGAAAGTACTTGCTGCACAAGAATGAGGAGCTGAGTTCAATCCCCAGCACTCACACTAAAAATAAAAAAAAAGCATAGATAAATCCCTGGGTCAACCAGTTTAGTCATATTGAATAGGCAAGCTACAGGTCCAGGTCCAGTGAAAGACCCTGTTTCAAATAGTAAGGTAAAGAAAGATGGAGGTGAGGAAGAGACACTCAGTGTTAACCTCTTAACCTCTGGCCCCCCATGTACACACACACACACACACACACACACACACACACACACACACAAATAATAATAGTAATAATAATAATAATACAATAAAATGAAGACAGTATAGAATCATGTTGAATCATATAAGACAACCCCTATTCACTGAACTCAAGACACTTCCAGCTGAATGAGCCGACGCCCTACAGTGATATCACGGGAGCCATGACTTCTGCGACCATGAACACCAATACTGAAAGGGGACATCCTGAGCCTACTCAGCCCTTACAGGACCCACTTCAGGAAGCTTCCTAGGAGTCCTGCCCTGGGCTGGAGGCAGCAGGGCCCGGAGAAGAGGCATTACCTCAAACACAAGCATATAAGGTTTGAGTATGGAGACCCAGACCTCCCCCTAAAGTCAACCTTCAAGCAGGGGAGCCAAGGAGAGTCCCAGAGGATTGGAGGGATAAATACATAGACCTCATCATTCCCTGCATAGATGGGATCTGGAGTGTCCCAGGGGTGGTAGGCGACTAGGCAGGATCCACACATGCTCAGTGCTAGGCTGGGCAAAGAGGCTGATGTCAAAGTTAAAGCTAAGACAAACCAGCCCTGGCCTTCCACACTGTCATTTAGCTCAATACAAAGAATTTTCCAGAACAGTTCAGACAATGCCATTCTTCCCTCCCACTGTCACATTTCCGGAAGTTTCTCCATATTTCTCCCAGAGCACTGTTCCATCCTCGTGGACCCCATCAACAGCAGGCCTAACTCAGGACATAGCAGCCTCCAAGGAAGGGAAGGAGAGCTGAGGTGGGAATGCAGGAGGCTCCCCCAAAACAAGCGCTCAGATCCCTGCAGCTCCCCGAATGGGAAGGTTGGATGTTGGTGCTCCAGGAGTACCCATGCCAAACTCCTATGGAGTGGGGTAAGAGAGGGTTCGTGGGGTGCTAGGGCCAGGCCAGAGCACTAGCAGAAGCATCTTAAGTATGAAGTCACAGGGGTATCCTTTTGTCTGCAGACAGTTCTGGGGACCCCTCCCCCTCCAAGAGCAACACTTTCTCTGATAGGAAAAAGTGAATGCTGAGTGGCTTGGGGCCAGAGGGCTGACTCAGAAACAAGGGCTGCCCCTCCCCTGCCCGGCCAGTTCAGTGACTTCACACCCTAAGGAGTCAGCAGCCCCCGCTCCAGCCTTCCCACCCCCACCCCTACCCCACACACATACCTCCTCTCCTAACTCTCCAACCCAGACCTTAGGTATCAAGGAAAAAAGCACCTCCCAAAGGCTGCATCAGCTCCAGCCTGGACAACACCCCCCACCACCACCCAGTCATACACAAAGCCAGACCCAAGAGCCCCGAGAAATACACATGCCATAGAAATCAGTCCGTCAGACAGCAAGACGTGTCCACACCGAGTTCTCACAGAGGGCTCAGAGGGAAAGCAGGGTCTGTTTACATGTCCAAACACCAGTCACTGCTAGAAGGCGGGACCTGGGGACCCGTTTCCATGTACTAGACATGTAACTAGGCACTTTACACATGCAGTATTTCAAGCCCTGTTACTCAAGGAGGATTGTGCCTCCAGGAAAGATAGAGAAACAGAGGCACAGATAGGCAAAGGCATCCACTTTCAAATGTGTGGTATCTGTGGAAGCTCTCGGTGAGAACTAATTTACTTTAAAGACCACAAAATCTGGATTCCACAACTTTTTTCTTACAGCACTTACACACACACACACACACACACACACAGGGGTGGGATGAGGGAGGGAGAGAAAATAAACACACAAAAGGCAGGAATAATCCAAAATAAATATTTAAACTTAAAGCCACAAACACTTCAAAAAGTACAAGCGATCTTGCCATGCCCAAGAATTATGCCCCAGGGCCCAAAGTGAGCCACTGAAAACAAACCCTCGTACAGAAGAGTACGGCCACAAACAAGTGATCGGACGACCACAAAACAGGGATGCCTCCAGCAGCACAAGGGCCCACATGCCACAGGCCACCACACGCCACTCCAGAGCTCTCAGAGATGCTGGCCAAACGTGCTCCCCAGGGCCAGTGAGCTACAACTCTGGCCTCAGTTTCCACAGAGGCTTTAGGAGCCACACAAGCGACCAGCCCTAAGTGACACAGAGCTGCCTATTGAGCCTGACAGCCCGAGCTCTCAGGACTGTGGCCTGAGAGTGTCACCCGCCTACCTTGGGCCAGACTCCTAAAGATTAAGGTGGGCCCTGCATGGCTGCCTCTCTGTCTGCCTTGCCCTTATCTCCAGAGGAGTAACGTATAGGACAGGAGGCTTCCCTCTGGCCCTGTCTCTCTGAGAACTGGCTCCCTGTTAAGTGGCTGCTTCTGGAGGGGACAAGTACCAAAACCAAGGGCTGCCATCCACAGAGATTTGTGAGGTCTCTGGAGGGTGGGTCCCTTGGGTCAGAGGGCAGGAAGAGCTGCCCTCCCTCCTCTGAGCCTAGGCAGCTGCAGACCCTCCGCACAGGTAACAGAACAGATGCCGTCATATCCCTACATCTACAGGCTCTCCACAGCTCCACCTGCCCTGCCCTACAGCTTCTTCTCACTCAGCTACAGCGGCCAGGAGAGCCATTGGTGACGATCCGATCCAGGCCATCCCAGAATCTACCCAGGCGCTGGTAAAAGAAGAGCATTCCCCAAGGCAGGCAGGAGCATGCAGGCTGATTCTCAGCCCCTGACCTCCTGGCCCCTCCCGGCTCCTTCTCTTCCCCCTCTTAGCCAGCCAGCCAGCCCTCACTCTGCATTGATTCTGAAAATGTCAATATTAAACTTGTCCTGCCGTGTAACATATCTCGCGTGGGCTATTGTTCTCAGCAACGTCCGGAATGTCAACTGCCAAGCCACTGAATCTCAGGAAGAAAATCGAAGAGGTGTAAATTATTTAATTAAATACTGCTTGTGAAATACAAAGGCAAACATCTCTTGCTGTCCTCCAGGAGGGGGCTAGCTGCTCCTGTCTGCTTAGGGCTGGCCACAGGGGCCCCGCCCTCCGAGCTACCACAGTACCTTCATTGAGTAGCCCTCTCTACCTTGTAATAAGGGCAAAATCAAGGGCATGCAGACCTGCCCAGGCCCCAGCAAGGCTTCATCTGATGGCACAGTGAGCAATACCCAACCTGTGGAGCACTCTCAGCCTCCTCCTCTTAGGGACATCCAGGTCAGTACCTCCAGCCCCCCATGCCAGGGCGCACATTCTCTGGCTCCCTCTTCCCACCACAGTCACATTAAAACCAATTTAGCGGGACCACAAGAAGCCGGAACACAAGGCTGGTTTCAATCCATCAGAGCAGGAAGGGCAAAAGAGAAAGGCCGACACCAGAGAACAGGATAAAGTGGCAGGGAGAAGAGAGGGACCCGTGAGGGGCTGGGGGAGGGGGATCTAAGGCTTATAGGCTGAGGAGTCACCGGACTTAGCTCATCCGAGGCCCAGCAACCAACACAAGCATGTCAAGTAAAGTCCCTAAAAAAGGAAGAAGGTCACGACTCAGAGAGGTCTGGCATAGAAGAAGGGTCTGGCTGGGGACGGGTCATGGGTCCTGGCCAGGTGAGGACAGAATAGAAAGATTAGCAATACCAGACACCCAGATTGCTATCAATCCTGAGCAGCAAGCCCCCAGGCCCCAGAGCAGGCTGGCTGGGCATCCTCTTCTGTCACAGGCTGTATCCTGTCCATTTTTCCAGGAAATTTGACAAGTTCATGGTGGACTCAAGGCCCCGCTCACTTCATCTGACTACCTGCTCGTTCTAGCAGCCACTGGGAGAGGGACTCAGCCCAGGATGCTGTGTTTGGTTTCATGTACCAAGGGGCCCCTTGCTTCACCAGGGCAGGGATCCAGATGGGCGAGTCATTGTTTTGGAAAGATCTGAGGAAAATCCCCAGCTGACTTGGATGTGGACCCATACGCTGGAGCTCCCTCCCAGCAGCACCCTGTGCGGAGGTATGCCAACAACAGTACCACCACAGGCCAGGACACAGACGGGGCAAGGCGCGTCCATCCGACACACGGAATGGGAGAAAAGATGTGGAAGGTGGTAAGGTTAAGCGAGTCTTTGGGAAGTGTTTGTTAATTATGATGCTCAGGACTCTTGCAGGAATTATTAAGAATGCAGAGCCCAGGGCCCTTCTGAAAGATTCTCACTGGGAGGCCGGAGCTGGGGCTGAGTCTCAGCACTGTAAACATGCTATTTGTAGCTTTGGATCTGAGATTTGGATCCGAATGCGGAGCAGGGAGATGTTGCATGTTGAGACATTGGGACAGACAGTCCAGTCGTGGAGACGCTGAGATGCTAGTCTGACTGGCTCTGAGAAAGCCCCCCCCCCCCGCCCCCCGTCTTAGGAGGAGTCCCGGAGAAACCTAACCTGAGCAGTCAGTGGGTGTGTATGGAAGAGTGAGTGATTTACGAGGGGTTTCAGAGAGGGACACTGAGTGATAAAAAGTCCTTTGGGTCCATGACAAACAAATAACGATTCTTTGGAATACATCACCCAGAGCAGCAATGACCACCCAATGGGCAACGATATCAATACAGTGCCAAGGGGAAGAAGCACTGTGCCCACCCTGGACACCGGCAGTTTAGAGATAAATAAAATATGTGTTGGGGTAGGGAGGCCTCTGTGCTCCTTAAAATTAATACTAGAGGCACAGTATGATATAGTACAGGTCTCTAATCCCAGCACTCGGGTAGCTGAGGCAGGAGGATGATGAGTTTGGGGCTAGTCTGGGCTACACATGAAGACAGTCTCAAGTAAGAAAAGCGACACTGGGAGATTAAAGCTGGTGTGTGACTGAGGGACAGACGAGCAGGAGTGAAAGGGGGGGCTGGGTCAAGAGGCAGCCGGGACAGCAAGCTTGGGCTGTGTTCCACCTTTCTCCACAGACTCTGGGCCAGCCGTGGAGAGGCTGGAGATGAGGGCTGAGGCATGGAAGGGGTAGTGTGTGGTAGCCAGCAGATGGGACTGGCAGTTACCAGGAAGGCCACCGAGATGTGGTTCTGAAGAAGACACAGACGGAAAGTATGCCCCCCCACTCCCATCCCCCACCCTTGGCACACCCTTCACTCAGAAAAACAGCTCCCACCTTAAAATGGCCTAGTCAGCTTGCATCAACCACTTAAACCACTTTGGAGCGGCTTCCAAGATGCATGCGAGGGTCTGGATGCTTACTCAAGGGTCTGCTGAGTGGCAGCATTCAAGAGCTAAGCCCCCCCCGGAGCAAGGCCTGGCACACCCAAGCATGCTATGTTCTCCCTCTCTCCATCCTCTGCTTTCTGTTTTCTAACCGCTCCCCTTACCCGAGGGTGAAGCCCAACCCTCCTGACGGACACACCAGCTCTTTTATCATGGGCCCTGCCTGCCTCTTCTTTGCAGCCCTCAACGCCCCACACAGTCCCCACTCTATTCTCACCAGGCTATTTCTGGGCTCTTCTCTCTGGCACGCAGTACATGCTGTTCCTCCTCCCAAAAGGCCCTTCCTCACACTGCTCCTGAGACTCCGGACCCCACTGGCAAAAACCTCTGTCCCCTCCTTCAGACCTCCTTCTTTGGAGCCTCGCCTCGGATAGGCCACTGGAACTCACACTGCCCCTGGAACTCATCTGCCCTGTGAATCCACCACAGACTGAGCGACCATTACTGACAACTGTACCCGTCTTTTCCAAGAATCTGAGGGTTTCCTGAGGGAAGGCCTCTAGCTTCTCTCTCTCTCTAGCCCTGGTGCCCAGGGAGTGCCAAACACTATATGGTCTATATGAATGGAGCCTCTTGGAGTTCAATGTAACCCAACAGGTTATCTCTGTTGAGAATACAACCTGCACATATTAGGTACCCCCATAATCCTCCTTGCCTTACATTTAAGTAGCCCCAAAAAGCTTGTGATAATCCTGCCATTCTCCAAGTATCTTCTTCATACAACCCAGTAGACAATCAGGGTTCTAGGTGGACCCCAAGCCATCCCCAAAGGATCCTCCCTAAAAGTACTACAGCAAAAATATCCATAAAGCAGGGATCCCTCCTATTTCACAGCTTAGGCCAAGTCCTTGTAAACTGACTTAGGCAGAGACTAGCCCACAGATGTCCCTAGTCATACTACAGGCCAGGGAACAATAACTTTCTTGGCCAAGGGCATCTTGGGGTATCTGATGAAATTCTAGAATATTTTTTAAATTATTTGTTTTTATTTTATGTGCACTGGTGTTTTGCCTGCATGTATATCTGTATCAGGGTATCAGATCTTGGAGTTACAGACAGTTGTGAGCTACTAGATGAACATGTCTTAACTTGGGGCCCATAGATGGACTTTAAGCGCTCATTTATTCTCCAACTTATAGGCAAAATGCATGCACATTAAAAAAATATTCTAGAAGGGCTGGAGAGATGGCTCAGTAGTTAAGAGCACTGACTGCTTTTCCAGAGGACTCGGGTTCAATTCCCAACACCCACATGGCAGCTCACAACTGTCTGTAACTCCGACACCCTCATACAGATATACATGTAGGCAAAACAACAATGCACATAAATTAATAATAAAAAAAAGGCATGTTCATCTAAAAGTTAGGGTACTGCTTCTGGGATGCCCAGCACTCAGAACTAATGTGAAGAATCCAAGCTCCACGCAGAAATAGGAGAGCACACTGACAGAATGCAAGCCTTTGGGGGACCCAGAACTTCCTGCCCAGAGCACCCTAACAGCTTAAACCAATCTACAGGAGAACAGACAAGGCCAAGAAGAAGCATGGCCAATGGCCCAGCAACACCAGGGGCTCCTGTGATGCCTTGGCCTGGGTGACAGGGAACTCTTGGGCTCAGTGGCCAGCCTGGCTTCTACCTGGGGTCACTTCTCATCTACAGCCATCTAGGAGGATGCCAGCTAAGGCTGCAAAGAACTCTGGGAATTTCTACAGGGGAATGAGCATCCCCTGGAGTCTGAAGACCAGCAGAATGAGAGGTGGAAAGGCCACACCCAAACCTCTGAAGGGAACCACAGAGGGGACAGTCTCGGCACCAGCACACACCACCCAGTGGATCTAGGTCCACATGGAGAGCTGTCCACTGGTGTAATATTAGCAAGTTTGGGGCCTCAGGTTCCTGTAGGCGGGGGACCAATGAGCCTGGGTGTGGCAAAAGAGACCCCTGTCTTTCTATCACCCTGAACAGCACGCACCTAAAAGAACTCTTCATGTCTATAGAAAACAAAGGAGAGATGACAAGATTGGAATTGTCATGGTCTCTCCACAGGTCAAATTCTTCCTCTGTATGAGTAATCTCACCAGTGTTACCCACAAACCCACCTCCTCCACGGATCCAGGAAGAGTGGGGTGTTACCCCTCCTGCTGAAGCAAAAGAGAGGGGTTGGGGGAGGTGGGAGAGCCAGTGTCCAGAGATGGCACATCTGGACTGCTGGTCATTAAAGCAGAGAAGCCAGCTTAGGAAGCCGAGAAAAACTACAGCTCTAGACTGGGGGTGGGGGGTGGGGCAGCAGCTGAATTGAGACCTGGAGGGACTCAAGGTCAGCTGAGCAAAAGGGAGCCACTTTAAAAGCCTCAAGCTTTTAGAGCTGAGAGGCCCAGAGGAAGCCATTCAGCCCACTTTATGGGCTGACAGTGGTCATCAGGGGCTGCTACGGGGAACTGAAGGTCACCCTGCAAGGACATGTCAAATTGACACCTGGCTCCATGTGCAATGCTCCTGATTCCATGACGGTGCAAGGTGAGGATGGCTAGAGAAACGGCACCTGGGAGGAAGAAGAGGCGGGCAGCTCTCCAGCTATGATAGGAAACCAAGAACTTCAAGGCAATGTGATAGACAGGGTCCAGTACAGTGACAGTGACAGCTACGTCCCCACGCCTTCCTTAGGAAGGACCTGAGGTACTGTTCCCACAAACCATCCTAATTAGATTCATACCATGCCCTCCAGAGGGAGGAAGTGGGAGATGGTGACTGTGACCTTCATTTCAGACCCTACCCAGCAGGGACCCTACCTAGAAGGCAAATGACCTACCCTGGTCACATGTCAGCCCGTGCATCCAGAACAAATGTGCATTTTCCTGGCCAGACTTCACCTGTCTTGTCCCAAGGAGCCCAGCAGACCTGGCACCTGACTCCCCAGCCTGGCGCTATAACCAGAGCCTGGCGCACCCACTCCCCGCCCTCGCCTATCCAAGCACCAGATAGTCCAGGCACATTCAGGATGGTAAAAATAGCTACCAAGTCCTCTGCCAGGCCAGGATGCTGCCCGGGCACTCAGAGAGCCCTGGCTGGAGAAACAGCAGAGTGGCCAAGAACCCTGCCGATGAAGATGGGGAGAAAGCCGTGAATGGGAGTATTAGAGTCAGCCCTGGGGACCCCACAGTTTCATCTACAAAATTAGGGAGCACCCCAAATAATAATTCACAAGCCACCTATGGTGGACTCCTGTGACACTCTCTCTACACACCCCATTTCCACTCAAGAAGAACCATTGCCCAGAGAGACCAAACAACTCAGATCCACCATGCTCCTCCACCCAGCTACCCTTCCACCAAAAGCAGCAACCATAACAAGACCCAGAGAGCACCCCTGGGAGGGAACACCCAACAAGGTGGACACAAGCATAGCCCAGTGCACTCAGAGGTGGCCCTGCACAGCCTCATACCTTCCCGGTATCAGGTCTGAGGGACGCTGAGCTCCAGGCAGAAAGCGCCCACCCCAGGTCCAGCAGGAGCCCACACAGGAGATACATCGTGGATAGCACCACAGCTGCACTTACCCTCTGGACAGAGCAGGAGAAAGGCTGTGGGAACACTCTGATTTGTCCCCTCTGCTTCAAGTTTCAAGTAATTTCCTGCCCGGCTACAGTTCTCAGGCTGAGTGTCCTCCTCAGGCTCCCTGGGACTGTCAGGGGTGGGAGGAGCCAGTGCCGACTGGCCCTGCACACACACACACACACACACACACACACACACACACACTACTCACTCCCTCCCTCCCTCTCTGGACTCTAGCTCTCTCTCTCCCCCTCTCGGCTCAGGCTCACTCTGGCTTGTAGGAAGCCAGTGGGATCAAACTCTGTCTGTAATCCCAGCCAGCCGGGTCCCCTGGGCTTCACTTATCATCCTGCAGCTATGCAGCTCTTGAATGACATCACAGTGGCTTCCCCTCCAGCCCGGCCCTGCTCCGAGTCCCAACCCAGCCCCAACCTCAACCCCAGCTCAACCTGCCCCAGCGCAGCGGCTGGACTCCAGCCTCCCAGCCCAGGCCAGCCAAGTCCCGGTCCCCAACCAAGGGCAGCTAGCTCCAAACTACAGAAAACGAAGTGAGAGACCCCAGAGTAAAGGGAGACTGAGTCCAGAGGAACAGGCAAGGCTTACCAGCCCCTGAGAGAAAGGAGCATTATGTGAGGGACTGAGATTTCTTTCCCAAATTTTCCACATTTTTCCCACTCCCAGCAAATGGAAGGCAGAACAGATGACAGCAATTTTCCAGCTGCCGAGCAGTAAGGTGGAGAGGTTGTTTTTTCCCTCCCCTCCCCTCCCCACCCCTACTCCCCTCCCCGCCACCTCCAAGCAGAGTCACTTCAATGGCTTAGAAGAAGAAGAAGAAGAAGAAGAAGAAGGAGAAGGAGAAGGAGAAGGAGAAGGAGAAGGAGAAGGAGGAGAAGGAGAAGGAGAAGGAGAAGGAGAAAAAAAAGCCCTGTATGTCCCAGAGAGGGCTGGGGTGCCACCAGAGGAGGAGGGCAGAAGTCCCAGCAGCTTTGGCTTCTGGCCCGGGGAACCCTGACACAGTCTGTCTGAGGCTGCTCAGAATGCCGGTGGGTGTCCGTCTGACTGGAGCGTCTGAAGCCGCCCGGATGTTAGTGCTGTTTATTGCCATCTGTGGCCGTCACAGTGGGCAGGACCACTTTTCCGAGGGTCAGGATGCCCACTGTCATCCTCAGCCAGCCAGGTGTGTGGCCAACCACTCAGCAACACACAGGCAGGTGCCTGGAAGTTCCCACCACAAGCTTGGCTTGCCCTAAAAGGTGAAATTTCCAGAGGACAGCCGCCAGGACACCAGGTCCTTCCGTGTTGCTTGTGCCTTACTTGGGTCTCAGCCAAAACTTCCTACTCAACTCCCAGGCCAGTGGGAACTTTGTTTCTCTCCTGGAAGGCTCCCCCTCTGCCCTCCCTTGGTCCCCATCCCTCTGTGACACCTAGGTGCTTCCATAGCTCAAGGCTATAGCCACTTTGAAATCACTCTTGCAACTCAGGAGGGGGAGCCTGCCAGGGGAAGACCACCAGCTTCTCTGGGTCCCCCTGTGCACCAGCCATCACATACTAGCTCCTCTCCTGCCTCCCAGGGCCAGCTGCTTCCTACAAACATAGAGGAAATACAAAGGGAGGAACAAAGCTGTTCCTCGGGGCCCTATAAAGGCCCTGCCCTGTCCTCACTGATGGCATGGCTGAGCCAGCAAGGCAGGCAGCCAATATCACAGACTCCAGTGTTTTTGTTTTTGCATATGAGAAATCAAACCCAAGCTGGATGGTGGTGGCGCACGCCTTTAATCCCAGCACTTGGGAGGCAGAGGCAGGCAGAGCTCTGAGTTCGAGGCCAGCCTGGTCTACAAAGTAAGTTCCAGGACAACCAGAGCTGTTACACAGAGAAACTGTGTCTCAAAAAACACCAAAAGATTCCCAAGATATGGAGGGAAAATGGGACTAGAAAAAGTGTCCTGTATTTTAGACTCCAAACTGGTAGAGCCCATAGTCCATAGGGACTACTGCAACGGCCCTCTTTGTCGCCACAGCACCTTCTAGAACTAACCAACACTGCCCAGGCTCCTGCAAGGGTTAAGGTGCCCCCACAGACGTGCCTGTCCCCACCCAGCCCAATTTGATTTCATTTTCCATCTGAACACCATCTGTAGTATTTTGTGAATTGCTAAAATAAATTTAACTTAAACCAGTTCTGAGCACCAAACTCCATGAGATCACACACTTGCTATGCTAATTACACACATTTGTCTTTTCCTTTGATAGTTCTAAATCATTTGATAAAAGATCTCATGTAGCCCAGGCTGGTCTTGAACTCACTATACAGCAGAAGACGACCTTGAATTCGTGATCCTCCTGCCTCCACCTCCTAAGGGCTTGGACTGACTGCAGATGTGCACCACCATGCGTGGCCCACGGACAGTACCATAGAAATACCAAGCTCAAGAACAAGTGCCGATCTTCTGCAAAAACCGGGAAGGACGTTAGTGTGGAGGACATTCACTATCGTGAGTTCCGGTACATTGCCGAAACCTTAGAGGCATGGTCTTCTGGCCAAGCGTCTACGGGTTCACATTGTTGGCGCATTCATTGTGGCCTTGGGAGCTGCCGCTTCCTATAAGTTTGGCATGGCTGAACCAAGAAAGAAGGTGTATGCAGATTTCTAGAGAAATGGTAGTTAGGGAATGTTAGCTTTAAAATACAACAGTTACGATTCCATGGAAGAGTTTGAAGAAATGAGGAAGGCTGGTGTGTCCCAGAGTGTGAAGTGACTTCAGAATGTAAAGAATTGTTTGGATTGCGCTCTACAGAGATTCGTTGCTGACCTGTGTTCCTGAACTATGAAACATGAATATGTGGGCTAAGGACTGGTTTATCTCAATAAACAATTACACGGACAGTTAAAAAAAAGAAAGAAAGAAAAAGAAAGAAAGAAAGAAAAGAGCAAGTACCAACAGTCACCCTAACCTGATGGCCTTCAGAAGGCAATAGAAGCCTCTGGGGAGTCCTCTAAAAACCTTGACTGGCTGGATACAGCCTTCCCTTGGGAAGCTAACACATGATTAAAGCAAGTTCAAGCCCAGCCTGGGCTACATAGTGAGGTCCTGTGTCAAAAAAGGAGAAAGATGGTGGTGCCTTCGTTAGGGTTGCTATTGCTGTGAAGAGACGCCATGGCAACTCTTATAAAGGAAAACAATTAATTGGGTTGGCTTATACATCAGGTTTAGTCCATTACCATCACAGCAGGAAGCATGGCGTCATGCAGACAGACATGGTGCTGGAGAGGTAGCTTAGAGGGCTACATCTTGCTCCACAGGCAGCAGGAAGAGACTGTGCCACAATGGGCCTAGCTTGAGTATGTTAGAGCTCAAAGCCCACCCCCAGTGACACACTTCCTCCAACGAGGCCACACCTACTCCAACAAGGCCACACCTCCTAATGGTGCTACTCCCTATGGGTCAAGCATTCAAATACATGAGTCTATGGGGGCCATTCCTATTCAACCCACCACAGCACAGGGTGGGCGGGGGGAGAGCAAGGACAGAGGGGCAGGGAGACCCTGGTGGCCTCAAGGCCCCACTTCACCCCCAAAAGACAGAACTCTCAGTGGCTTGGGAGTCAGAATTTTAAAATGCTCTTGTGGACACAGCCAGCTTTGGCCAATGATGGTCCTCATGGAATCTATACATTTCCTGTTCCAGACCTTACCATCTCCCCAAGAAAGCCCATTTCATCTTTAAGTAACAGAAACAGGGGGCTCCTAGCTCTCAATGTTGTCAACTCTCAGTTGACTTTATGGTACCCTGTGGGTGGCTCAGAACAAACCAATGTCCTCCAAGAGACCCCCACAGGCACTCAGGATGTGCGATGTCCTCTGAGCCCCCTTGGATAGTCCACCCTCACTGGCTTATCTGTGCCACTGACCTGCTCCTAGGGCTCCTCGTCAATTTCACATGGAGGCTCTATGGCAGCCCACATGAGAAGTACACTACTTTGCACTGTTTGGAAGCCACACTTTCCATAACACAGCCTCAGAGCATACCTAACCCCATTGCTTATGGGATGTAGCTGCTGAGAATACGGCATCTCAGTGGCCCTGTCTCACGGGGCCAATACATACCATACTAATGCTCATTCCAGGATATATAATTCAGCCTTCCCTTTCTCTGCTCAAATATTATGGCACTGAATGTCCAGCAAAGACAGGAGTCTCATGAAATGACCCGGCCCTGGAGAATGTGATGCCAATGAAACAGTGAAGATGCTCGGTACAGCTCTGCTCTGACTTCTGAAGCAGCCAGCATTCCCTGCATCCAAGAGACTGCCCCGAGCATGGTAGTTTTATAGTTCTAGACTCTAGAGGCAGGGAGGGGGACCCAGAGACCTTGTGGCTGCTTCCAGGTCCCCAGAATTCACTGGGTCCCCAGATTTGTTGCCACTGTGGGTAGTCATCCCAGGCCATTTCCTAGAATCACAAGACAGTCAGCCCAGGGGACATCCTGAGTTCAGCTGCTGGTCAACCCAATCCCAGTCAACCAACTCTAGGAAGCAGAGGCTCCCACAGATGGTTACAGTCAGAGCCAAGATCACAACTCAGGGACACTGGCTTCCGGAAGGAAGCCATCCCTTATGCCAGATCCAGGACACTTGCCCAGAGGGAGGTGACTAGAGGGTCCTAGGAG
>CABHPQ010163453.1:0-40148 GCA_902168405.1 Peromyscus aztecus | reverse complement strand
GGACAAATAGCCAAATGAATGGAAACACATGAACTATGAACCAGTGGCTGAGGGGCCCCCAACTGGATCAGGCCCTCTGAATGGGTGAGACAGTTGATTGGCTGGAACTGTTTGGGAGGCATCCAGGCAGTGGGACCGGGTCCTGTGCTCATTGCATGAGTTGGCTGTTTGAAACCTGGGGCTTATGCAGGGTCGCTTGGCTGGGCCTGGGAGGAGGGGACTGGTCCTGCCTGGACTGAGTCTACCAGGTTGATCTCAGTCCTGGGGGGGGGGGGAGGCTTTGCCCTGGAGGGGGGGGGAGGGGGAGGGGGGGGGAGGGGGAGGGGGAGGGGGCGGGAGGGGGGAGAACAAGGGAATCTGTGCCTGATATGTGGAACTGAATGGTATTATAAAATAAAATAAAAAAAAAAGAAAGGATGAAGATATCTTACTGAGGAGGAAATGACTAGAGAAAGTAATAATTAAGACAGAGGGACTAGGGGCAGAAGTTAGATCAATAAAGAGGCAGGAATAGCCAATATGCTTTCAGATATTGATATTGTTACATAAAACATTTCCAAAGTTGGAATGAGCAATCCATGTACAGGAAACAGTAACGAGATTCATAGATGCCCAATGAGATTGAAATTATAGCCCAGAGTAAGCAGTTGGTCAGTATATAACCAAATAAATAAATAAATAAATAAAGGCAGCAACATTCCAGCATTTAGGGGCATGCACATCATTCAAATTTATCCCCAACTGTGATTGACATTACAAATCTGTGGTTTATATTGACACCAAAACTGTATGATATCCTAGGGGTGGTGCTGAGCAGAAGAGGCACTGTCAGTGGTTTGGGGTTGATGCAGACTTAGTTTCATTCTATGGAGAAAAATGACTCTGCATCTCTTTACCAGCCATATTATTAACTGCACTGGCATTGTATTTCTAAATCAAAAGATAATCTGAGGCCAAATAAAGAGGAAGCATTAAGAAGAGGCTTTGCTACATGTTGTTGACTACCTGATATTGGAGAATGAAGAATTATTACTTGGGAAATATTCTGAGTTCTTCTGATACACTCTGTCTTGAGAACGGCTAGAGTCAAACTCAAAACTACACGCGTTCAATGTGCTAGCCAAAGCATCTCAACTGCAAGCACTCATCCTATCTTGGTCATGAATAAAGATGCTTCAGTACCTCTGCTGACATCAAAACAGCACCCCGTGCTTCCCTCTAAATGACTTGCAAGGACTACAGCTTGTGAAGAGTCTAGGTAGCACGAACTAAAGAATAAGAAAAGTTACGGTGCAATTCATCTTTTCTAGAAATCAGGAGACATCCAAGACAAGAAGCAGCTATTTTATCAGGACCAAAGGTCAAGTTACTTATGTCAAAACTCAATGTAAAAAGAGGGTGGCAATGAAGAGCAGTTGGCTCCATGGTAAGAAGGGCAGTCAGAAGCATATTAGAGATCAGAGCAGGGAGATTACAAGGCTGAATGGCAATGACTGTAATAATATTTAAATCTCTTTGTGTAAGTAAAATTGCCATGAGCTCCATGCCTTGCTCTGAGAAGAACGTATAAATTCAATCAGCAAGATTGCTTGGGTCATAAGTGTTATTGTAAACACCCATGCCTTTGTCCCACAGTATGACAGGATTCAATATCTTTATTGCCTATTCAATATCTTTATTGATGGCTGAGATGAAGGAATCGACAATGTGCACATCAACCTTGCACAATATACTAAGTTAGGAAGATTTGATAATACCCACACAAGTCAGGAGTAAAATTCTAATTGACCTTTGAGAAACTCACTGGAGTGAGTTACTTTCAGGCAAGAAAAAATTTAATAAGGACTCCAAGCTGCTCGCAAGCTAAATATAAGAACCCTAAACAAAGAAGTCAAATTTTCCCGAAGATTCTTTCTTTCCAAGACTTTCATTAATGTTCCAGATTTCATCCTAAATATCAAACTGTGTAGAGAATGTATATAAACCATAAAAATTTCATAAAGTGTAGACATCTATCAAATGAAAGAGACTGAAACTTGAGGCTTCTCTGTGTTCATTTCAGCCTTAAACTTAATCTGGCTTTATAACTGATATTTTATTCCATTCAGAAGAAACACAATTCTCATGAAGAACATTTTTCAATGGTTATAGAGAACTGAAATCAGATTCATCTCATGTGTGTGGTACATCGCCATGGACACCACAATTATTTCTTGTGTTCCTATCTTTTCTTTTTATATATGTATATTTTTATTTTTCTTCTTTGAGGGGTAGAGAAAGGAGAAGAATCCCAGCTCAGAGCCCAGGAAATATTTTCTTTCTTTCTTCCCTTCCCTCTTCCTTCTCTCCTTCCTTCCTTCTTTCTTCCCTCCCTCCCTCCTCCTCCTTCTTCTTCCTTTTCCTCCTCCTCCTCTTCCTCCTCCTACTCCTCCTTCTTGGTTTCTTGAGACAGGGTTTCTCTGTGTAGCTTTGGAGCCTGTCCTGGAACTCACTCTGCCTGCTTCTGCCTGACCTTTTCTTATTAGGGTTCTGAACTCTGCCCTCGTTTTCTCTAGACTCTGCAAATGATGGCCTTTTTTTTTTTTTTCAAACACTTGAGTTAAGAAAAACACAGAGAAGATTTCAAAGGATCCTTCCCATTTGTGACTCTGATTGACAATGCACTTCCATGTCTCTTGTACAGGCACTGCTTCTTGGAAGCATGATAAAATTATTTGCTAAAGTTGGGAACATGTAAAAGACAAGCCAAACAGAGGACAGTTAAAAAATACATGACCAGAGAGTGGAGCCTAGCTATTAAGCTTCTTTAAAGGTTCCAGATGATCCTACTGTATGGCCAATGTTGAGAATCACTCCTTTATAAAATAAATAGTTACTTTTCTTTCCCTTGAAATTCACCTATAAGAATATTCCCTTGAATACCCCATAGACCCTGATACAATTTCTTTACTCCATTAAGGACTCAGAAATTTCTGGGATCTAACTATACTAATGTGTCTTAAATTTTAAAGTATTTACAAATTATTTGAGTTTCTTATTAAAAGATAAACATTCTGGGTCTGGAGGGATGGCTCTTTTAGAGGACCCAGTTTTGGTTTCCAGCACCTACATGGCAGCTACCAACCATCTGTAACTCCAATTCTAGGAAATCTGATATCCTCTGCTGTCCTCCACACACATGTAAAAGCAAAACACCTACAGACATTTTTTAAAAAATGAATTAAAAAAATAAAATCCCTAATCCATTACAACTGGGATGGTCTTGTGATTCTAAACTTCTAAAGACTCCTATGTGGCACCAAAGACAGTTGTTTCAGTGTCTGTTAAACCAAATACAGGGTTCCAAGTCAGGAGGCCTATTTCTGTTTAAACCTGAGGATGCTCTCTCACATGCACAGTTTGCTTTTCTAAGTACTTGCATATCTACTGTATGACTTGACCTTCATTACATTAAAAACATCCATTGGACATCAGCTCAAAGACAGAGGATGTCATAGGAAAGACTATTCTAATAAAGAAAAGGACTTCTAAAGAGACAATTTCCCATGGAGAATTGCCAAAGGAAGTTATGAAATAGCAGCTTCATGCCTGGAAGCTAGAGGCAACATTTCCTGGGATTCTTTCCTCCAAAGTACTGCTGTAACTACATTTGCTTCAGTAGGGTATGGTTTCTGCACAACAGGGAAAAAATAGCTTCTTCAACATCTTACTGTCTAATTTAAGGACAATTAATCAAATTAGCTGTATATTGTTGCCAAGAATTCCAACTTTTAAGAGAAAGATAGTGGGGGGTGGATAAGCAGAACCCCATAGGAATCATATCTTCCTTGGTGATCCCTAGTAACATAGAAATGACCATTCATGTCTCCCAGATCCTAGCCTTATCCTATATATGGGCAGAAAATCAAAGAAAACCCTTTATCCCTCAACTTTCAAAGCCTAAATCAGAAGATACAGCTGTGAGAAAGTCTGCCTTCAAGTCTTCTAGTTATGATTATGTATCTAAGATCTACTTTCCAAACTGTGTTTTTTCCCCCCACTAAAGCCAACATCTCCCATGGATCAATTCTAACTTGTTCAAAAGATAACACAGCAAGCCTGAGAGTGTATTACTGCAATATCACCTAGGCTTACCTGGGGAAGGTCCCATGCACAGTGTCAGGGAATCATTTACTTACTATAACATAGAGGTTAATACTATTGCTCCATTGTTGTTCATATAAGTTATGCTGGGTGTGGTGGTGGGTGAACTGATGAAGTCATGAGTTCAAGGTCAACATAGACTACATAGTAAAACCTTGTATGAAAGATATATTCATAGTTATGTATTTAATTGACTTGTTGAAACAAAGAGGATGGAAATAGTGAGAGATGAGCCCCCAATGAATTGCATGTGACCTTGGCACCCCTTACTGTTTATTGTTGCTTATATAAAGGCTCTGTAACAATACCTTGTCAAAGCCAATAAAGAGTCAAGTACCATGACACTGTCATCAGTGTTTATTTACTCACCACAATGAAGGCATATACAGTGAAAAGACTTCACAATTCAAGCATTAGTCAAAAAATGCTCATCGAGAAGAAGAAACTGCCCTGGCTTACAAATGGTACTAGCTGGGCCTTGCGCTTCTTTTTCATGTACCAGAGAGTCATACAAAGCATGTAGCCCCTCAAGTCAGAAGAGTATTATTCATCACACAGCTAAAACAAGAGTTTCTCCAACCTGTAATGAGTTTAGTAACTGAGATGTGTAGTGACAACACCGAACTAGGCAGAAAATATCAGAGCTGGGTCAATGGTATCGATTTCTTCCTTTTTAATATTGTCCTAATGATCACAAAGAGGGTTGCTCTATTTTTGATTTTGTTACGTGTCAGTTGCTGTTTCATGTGAGTCTCAGAACAACATAAATAAGAACAGCATTTAAAGTTTGGGTAATGAGTGTTGGGGTGTGCTCACAGGCTGGCTACTTCCAAAGGACATGAAAGGATGTGAAATGAAGCCCTCAGTTGGCCTCTCAGCTTTCTTTGGAAAACATCCCATTGATTTCAGCCTCAGTTAAATCAACAGGACTATGTCTCAAAAAGGTTCTTGAAAATTGCACTGTCACTACTCAGGAAATAATAAATGCCTCTTTGTCCCAATTTCAAGACGCAAGTTGTGTGCTGAGGCACAGTTGCACACTGGATAGCGTAAATGCATAATCGCATGCAGCTTCAGCGGGCGTTTTTTCATTTGTGTAGTTTGGCATATGCTCATGTGTAGCTGGATGTCAATGGACCCAGAAGAAGCCTGGAATATTTTGTGAGGTCAGGTGTCACAAACAGCATTCTGCTAGCCAGCTGGAGCCAGCAAACCCAAAGGAATTCCCCGTCTATGTCATCATCTCCAAGCTCCAACTCCCTGCTCATCCTTCAGAACACTGTGTTAGGACAACTGGGAAAACGGAGGGCCATGGCCACCTTGTCTACCACAAGCTTAATTACAAAGCTCATTTTTGTTCTGCAATCAGGAAAAGCAAAACATCATTTACAAGAGGAACTCCTGCAAAAGGTCAGTCCTGAGAAGTGATTGATGCATTCCCACAAGGAGAAGGCCTTCCTTCCTAGCTTGGCAGTTGATAAACACACTTATCTCACTCCCCATGGTGGAAGCACACAGCTTTCTGGAGTCAGTGAAGTGGCACAGACCTGGAGCTTGGCTCTCAGGAGACCGTGGGAAAGACTAGCAGCGTGGTGGTGTGGCAGCAGCCTAGCAGAAGAGAAGGCTCCAGGAAGGGTTGCATTTATCCAGTATGTATTCGGGAGCTCAGCACTAGCTGTCAGAGGATGAATCCTACATGTAGCTGGAAGCTTTCCTGTGACCTGGCCAGCAGCACTCTCCCACTCGAGTCCCCCAAGTAAGCACACAGAGGCTTAGATTAATTATAACTACTTGGCCATTAGCTCAGGCTTATTACTGACTAGCTCTTTTACTTAACTTAACCCATAATGCTTATTTATATTTAGCCATGTGGCTTGGTACCTTTTCTCAGTTCTGTCTTGCCATCTTACTTCCTCTGTGTCTGGCTGGTGACTACTGACTCTGCTCTTCCTCTTCCCAACATTCCTTTAGTCTGCTTGCCCTGCCTATACTTCCAGCCTGGTTGCTGGCCAATTAGCATTGTATTAAACCAGTGTGCAAAAGCATTATCCCACAGCACCTACAGATAGATTGACATCCTCAGCATGGGCTTCCAACACATACTCATACACACTCATATACATGTGTATATATATATACATATATATATATATATATGTATATATATATACACAAATAAACACACACATACACAACACACACACACATACACAGATATTCATGTGCACACACATACACATATACATACACACAAAGGGAGAAAGAGGGAGGGGATTGGGAAACCAGAGATATGTAAGCACCAGGAAGCTCAAGCCATTGTCCAGGCTAGAGGTACCGCTGTACATTCAGAGCCTGGCTACAATGCAGAGAGCATTTCCCTCTACATCTGTGGCTTCAACATTTAGACCCAATCACAGCTCTCATGTAAAACCTGGGCAAAACTGACACTGGAGAAAACCTTAACAAGGGGAAACCACTCAGCAATTCTCTCCCCTCTGCCCATGTCCCTAAAATCACAAGAGGAAAGCAGCCACTCTAAGCTCCCCAGCAAGAGGAATAAGTGATTCTTTGATATTCTCTACTTGTATCAATTATCCTCTGTTGTCTACTTAATGGCAGAAGTTTTCCAGGAACCTGAAAGCAGGCTGGGGCTCAGTCTTGAGATGCTCAGCACAATGGAACATAGCAGCTCCTCAGAGGTTCAAAAGGTGACACGCTACCCCCAGAGACTGATGAAAATCTACACTGAGATCACACATCAAAATTAAAGAAAGGAAAAGGAAGAGAGAAAGACTATTCTACAACCTGATCTATGAAATTCAATATGTATACTATGTATACATGAAATTCAATATGACAGTCGAGTTAATGAAATAGTTTGTCCTGAAAATCCTCCATTGGCTGTCACACGCATCATATCCAGCATGATCTAAATAAGTGAATAAACACTGATTGTGTACAAACAACATACATGCTCATTAAGTCTGAACAAAATAAAAATGTTTCCTTTAGTCAGGCTGTATCATTGGTAGCAAACAACAGAAATATCCTTACATGTGTTAGATTAGAAGAATCCTAGGTGGCAAGAGCCAGCCTGAGGACATGGATAGTAGCGGATGCAAGGGCATGGTATAGGAATGGTCTACATGGGATTGTCCTGGTATTACTGTTGGGAATTGGGGGTCATATGATGTTTCTACCCACATGTATCGCTGAAAGCAATCCATAACAAATCCTTATGGATTGTCATCCACTAAGTCCTGTGCCAAGGCCTGTGTTAGGAGCAAGAGAGAATTGCATCCCATATATTTTTCCCCGTGATAGTAAGAAGCACAGCTGCATGCTGTAATTCACGTGACAATAAAATCTACTAAAGATAGATAAAATGTTAGTCAGATGTGGTGATATTTAATATTTTATGTGCTGAAATGTGATTTTACTTGTATGTTAATAAAGTTTGCCTAGAGATCAGAGGTCATAGCGAGCCAGGAACAGAAGTCAGGTGGTGGTAGCCTACGCCCTTAATCCGATCACATGGCAGGCAGAGTCTCTGTGTGGTCAAGGACACAGCCAAGTGTGGTGACACAAGCCTTAATCCCAGTACCAATCATAGAGACCTGGAGGTCTGTATAGACAGGCAGTGACAAGGAAGTCATGTGTCTGGGCTTAGAGCCAATGAGAAGGCAGAGTAGGAAAGCAATAAAAACACAGGTTAGGCAGGAAGAAGCTCTCTCATGTGGGAAACTACGGCTTGGTGATAAGCTAAAGGGTGGTCAGTGGCTCTTTGCTAATTCTCTGATCTCTTCGGCTATTACCCCTGTATTTGGCTCTGTGTTTCTTATTTACTAAGACCATTTAGAAAATCATCTACAGTCAGAGGAAAAGAAAAAGAAAAATATCTACCAGGAGCTTGCACATGAGAGAGATTTGGACTGGAAACATGATTATGCTTAGATGTTAACACCTGTGGTGCCAGCCAAGGGCATGAAGGACACTGGTGAGGTGACAGTGGCTGATCTTGTCCCCCAAAGAAGAAAAGACACCACTCTGACTAAGACACAAGGAAAATCACAGTAAAATGATTTTAGCAAAATCTCAAATAATAAATCAGATGTTAAAAGATCTAAAATACATACAAAGAAATATATACCGCCGGGCGGTGGTGGCGCACGCCTTTAATCCCAGCACTCGGGAGGCAGAGGCAGGCGGATCTCTGTGAGTTCGAGGCCAGCCTGGTCTCCCAAGCGAGTTCCAGGAAAGGCGCAAAGCTACACAGAGAAACCCTGTCTTGAAAAACCAAAAAAATAAAAATAAAAAAGAAATAAAAAATAAAAATAAAAAAGAAATATATACCAAATAAGAACTTACCAAGTTGTGAAATGAAATTGTGTTGGGTAAAGACTGGGTGGATTGGTGGATAGTTCTTATACAGATTGCGATATCCTTCTAGCTGTGTATCTTTTCAATAAATCAAGGACCTTCTCCAAAGCAGAGCAAAATCACATGTCACTCAGGGAAAGCAATATGCATCACCTTATTTTTAAGTATCCTCCAGGGCAAAAAAATAACAGGAGAAGTTACACCTCATCAAATTCATCTTAACTTCATTAATATCATGAATATGAGATTAACCTGGGGCTCATACCAATCATCTTTGCTTTTGCAATATGTTGGAAATTTGTCTGGCTGCAGGAAAGGCACAAGTCATAAATGCATTTGGAACCACATTCGTGTTTATGTTTGGCTACTAGGATCATGGAGGTGAAGAAACTAAACACATTCAATTACATTGAAAAAAATAAAATCATTTTCTGTAGTGCTGAAGGGGGATTCATATGAATATTTTCTACGAATAAAGGCAATTATTTCTATATTGTACCGAAATACTTAATATGACCCTCAATGCTGGGACCTAACTGATCATATTTTGACATACACAGATATGATTGGAGTTTAACTTGTAAGGAAAGAAACAAAATCTCAGTTCACCGCTAACAGTATTTTTCTTCCATAGAAATTCAGAAATTACAGCATCCTTATCTAAACAATGAGGAACTAAAAAGCTAGGAGTCTGTGATAATAACTACATAGAAAAAAAAGATCTGGAAAATAAAGGATAGAGAGGGTATGACTCAGAAAAATGGGGGCATCAGAGCCAAATATCTGATATGATAAACTTGGTCAAACATGAAATAACTCAATAATGGACTGAGCAAAATAAATAAATAAAAACAGCAGAATGGGACTAGCGGGATTGTTCAAACAAGGGGAAGTTGTATTCTGACCTGTTGTTATGGTAATGGCTGCTGCAGAACTGCAGACTTCTGGGATAAAAAGCTCAGATGGAATGACCACATATTAAATCATCTGAATCTGTTAGATGTGAGCCTACGAACCATTATTTAGATAATTCTGAAAAGCATAAATGTTATTGAGCCAGTGAGTCAAAGCTTTCTGCACAAAGATTAGATTAAAAGAGAACCGATAGGGTCTTTTAAAGTGACTGTTGCCAAAGTCTTCACAAAGCTTGAAAGGCCCTATACTACCTCAGTCAAATAATTACTTACGCCTACCTGGCAGAGCACATGCATTTCTCTGCATACTTCCTGAAAAGTAAAATGCTGTTTAAAATAAACAATAGTTGTATGAAGACCCGGTAAAAACGCCTTAAGATCTTGGTTTTCCTTGCCAATGCCTAAGTGACATTAACTCTCCCCACTCTCCTTCTCTCCGATACCCTCTCCTGTCACCTTCTGCCACCACCCCCCACTACTCTGCCTCTGTTGATTGGCTGTTTCAGCTACGCCAGCCAGAGCCCTGCCTCAGAGCTTTCCCTGTGGTTTGCAGGTTTTTCACCAGAGAAGAATCTCCTCTCTTCTTTGAGATGTACTCAAATCTTACCTTTTGCAGAAGGCTTTACATACCCACGTATCTAAAACTGCACCTGCAGCTTGTTATCACTATACACTTCACACACACACACACACACACACACACACACACACACACACACACACACGCATAGACATATACAGCAGAGACAAACTCCTTGACTTTTTATTATTATTATTATTGATATGGTACTCACTGCTCTTCTAAAATTCTTTCTTGTAAATTATCTTGAATCTCTTCCCACTGTAAAATATAAGCCCCGCAACAGTGGCACAGAACTTTGTGGAAGTGGCCAGACCATAACTGGTCCAAACTGAGGCCCAAGCCAAGAGGAGGAGGCCACACCTGACACTGCCTGGATGACCAAAAAGCAGAGGTAGGACAGAGCAGGATAGAACCAAACACAACTGGCAAAAAAAAGTCATTGAAATGATTCTTCTGGGTCTGGGTTACCTCACTCAGGATGTTATTTTCTAATTCTATCCATTTGCCTGCAAATTTAATTTCATGCTGTCATTGTTTTTCCCTGCTGAGTAGTACTCCATTGTGTATATGTACCACATTTTCTTAATCCATTCTTCAGTTGGCGGGCATCTAGGTTGTTTCCAGGTTCTGGCTATTGTGAATAATGCTGCTATGAACATAGTTGAGCATGTATCTTTGCGGTATGATTGAGCATTCCTTGGGTATATGCCCAAGAGTGGTATTCACTGGGTCTTGAGGTAGATCGGTTCCCAATTTTCTGAGAAACCGCCATACTGATTTCCAGTATGATGATATTCTAGAAAATATCATCCTGAGTGAGGTAACCCAATCCCAGAAGGACAAACATGGTATGCACTCACTCATAAGTGGATACTAGATATAAAGCAAAGAACAATCAGACTACAACCCACAGAACCAGGGAGGCTACATAGCAGGGGGGACCCTAGGATGACTGTGGCTTATAATAAGTTTTGGTTTTACTCAATTACTGGGCAAGCCTCAATGAAACATTTCACTATTAGGATAAGAATTTATACTGTATCAAGCTGATAATAGAAAAATAAATAAATAAAAATGAAAAAAAAAAAGAAATGATTCTTAATGATATTCTCCTATACTCAGATTGGTGCCTAGCCCAATCTTCATCAGAGGGGTGTCATCCTGCAACTGATGGGAGCAGATGCAGAGACTCACAGCCAAACACTAGGCCGAGCCAGGGGAATCCTGCAGAAGAGGAGGAGGAAGGATTGCAGGACCCAGAGGAGTCAATGACATCACGAGAATATGGCCCACAGAATCAACTAAGCACGGATTATAGAGACTCACAGAGACTGAAACAAGCATGAACTCTGTCTGGGTCTAAGCAAGGCCCTCTACACAAACCTTATGGTTGTGTAGCTTGGTGTTCTTGTGGGACTCCCAAAATGGGAGTGGTCTGTCTTGGCTCTTTTGCCTACACTTGGGACCCTTTTCCTCCTATTAGCTTGCCTCATCTAGCCATGATGTGAGGGTTTGTGGCCAGCCTTATTGTATCTTGTTAGGCCATATTTGGTGGATATCCCTGGGATGCCTACTCTATTGTTTTGAGGGGAAACAGAGGAGGACTTGATCTGGGGAAAGGGGAGATGGGAGGAGGAACTGGGAGTCATGGAGGGAATGGAAACTGTGGTTGGGATATAATATATGAGAGAAGAATAAAAGTTTTATATATATATTCATATTTATATATGATATATTACAGAATAATGTAATATATATATATATCCCAAAGAGCTAGAAATGTAAAATACACTCATAAGAAAATATCATAATAAAAGTAGAAGGCAGAAGTCAACAATAAAACTATTAAATATGAGAAAAATGGATAGCGTGATTTTAGAACATGTATGTTCTTAAATTAGAAAAAGAAAGGGATAAAAAGAAATAAGATAAACATAAGATAAACTCAAATAATTTAAGAAAAAGAAAACGATATGAATAAAGCTAATAAAAAGAATATGACTATAAAAAGGTTTCAACTATGTCAAAATTGATTCTTTAAAAATATCATTAAAAAAAAAACAGAAAGGAAAAAAGATGTGAAATGATGACTAAGGAAACAACTGGAGAGATACTACTAAACAATGCTCAAAGGGAAACACAGAATTCCACACAAATGATATAAAAATAATATCAAAAGAGAATACTATCTTTAACTCCATCCCAGAAGCTAAACATTAGATGAAATAAATATTTCTTTAAAAATAAGTTTACAAAAAAATAGTAAGCTGATATAAATAAGAACATTTACCCAGGTTAATTAAGATAACTTTTGTATGGAATAAAATTTGCTTATTTAATGTTTTTACTTTAACGAATGCTGATGTGGATGTAAAGTCCTGGAACTACGCTCACAGTCAAGATATAGAAAACTGTTATCACCCAGAAATGCTCGCACTCACTTGCAGCTACTCCCTACCCCGAAGACCCACTCTAGGAACCCCCCCCCCCCGCCCCGGTCTGCTTTCTGTTCTAATAGCTTCAGCTTTATAAAAGTTTCACACAGGTAGGATCGTATAACATTTTGAATGCTAGATTTCATTTCTTTTACCAGGTACAATATTTTCATATTTTTATATATTGTTCAGAAACAGGTTACCGCTCTGTATTGCTGAGTTCTTTCTGGAAAGCAGCTATGAGAACTAAAGTTGCGGTGAACACAGGTGCATGCTGGTACACAGGTTCACATACGTTTTGATGTCTATGGCAACCATATGGTTATCAGACACCGGCAAACTGATTTTCTGAAAAGCTAATTGTTTTCATCCACACCAGCAATCTGTAAGAGTTCAGGGTATTTCACATTCTTGTTGTCATCTGATATTGTTCGTCTTTTGAATTATTTTTTGTTTGTGTGTTTCGCTTGTTTTATTTTGTTTTGTTTCATTTTGTTTGAGACAGGGTTTCACTGTGTAAACCTGGTTGTCCTGGAACTCACTCTGTAGATCAGGCTGGCCTCAAACTCACAGAGTTCTGTCTGCCTCTGCCTCCCGAGTGCTAGGCTTAAAGGCATACACCACCACTGCCTGGTAGTCTTTTGAATTCTTGCTATTCTAATAAATATAGACTTAGTTTTGTTTTTCTGACAACTGATGGTTTTAAGAATTTCTTCATGCATTTATTGACTATCCATACTTCTTCTTTGATATCAGTTCAAATCATTTACCCATTGGATGGTTTTCCTATGAGTTAACTAAGTCCTTTAATAGAAAATGAATTACAACTTATAAAAAACTATGAGGGCCTTATTGTCAACTGCTTTTCCTACAATTCATGTCCTATTTAAGAATCACTGTCAAGTAATTGTCACAAAATTATTCTGTTTTCTCTCAGAAGCCTTATGGGTTCCTACGCCTCAATAAATTCAGAGTCAATATCTGTTTCTGGTGTAAGAATGGTCAAGATCTATTTTTCTTCCAGTTAACCCACTGCCAGTTGCTCATGGTCACATGACCATCCACAAATGAATGCAAATGGTGTTTTATCTCCCCATGCTGTGCAGTAAAACATCAGTGACAATATTAACAAAAACCAGGAATGAACTATTGTCATAACAGCTTACAGGTGACAGAGGCTTGGGATCCTCACCTCCTGTTTCCTTGATAACTATAGAAAAGTAAACTTCAGCTTTGCAATTCCTTGGAATTTAAATTCCCAAACTGTATACAGATACAAAGTGTAAGTGCCTGGGCTTTGTTGAAGCTCATTAAGGCAAAACTACTTCCTCCTGGTCAAAATAGTAAAATTTAAGTTCTATCCTTGGCCCCAGGCAGAAACCTGACACTGTAACACACCCAAAGCATTACGCATACTGTCCCCTCTTTCTATTCCAACTGTGCCTGTCAATCACCTGACTAGCAGTTCTCAGGAAAGCTGGGTCACCTGAGGCCATGCAAAGAAGACGGGAGGAATAATTATCCCTTAAATTAGATTTTCCCTCCCAGAAACATCTCCTAGAGGCAATTGCTTACAGAGTTTCCATCCTGTTCTACTACAGCCTGCCTGCTTTTCTAGGTTACTCCAGAAAAGCTTAACTTTTTCTTTTCTCTCTTTTTCTCTCAGATACTGGACAAATCCTGAACACGATTTCCTGGACATTCTGGACTTGCTCACTTTGTTTTTCTAAGGTTATCAACCTGTCTCCCCCCCCCCCCCCCCCTTCCCCCCCCCCCCGTCTTTCCATCACACAGCTGCCCACCCCACCATGTGGCTGCTTCTTACAAGTGCATAGTGTTTTCTCTCTTCCTCTTCTCCATCTCACAGCAGCTGACAAGGTTTACAACTTACCTGTCCCATTGTCCTTCACTACGTCACTCATAAAATTGTCTCCAAGCTTCCCTTCTATTTTAAATTATTTTACTAAGGAGATTAAGAACCCAGAAAATGGAACCTCAATTTCCCTGGTAACACTATTAACATGTACAGCATGGATGAAAAGCAAACTCGTTATGAGAAGTGAAAGAAACCAAACACCACAGATTACATACCGTATGACTGCATCTATATTAGCATTGAGAATATTCAAAATTAATCTAAAATGACAGAAATAAAACCTGGTGATAGAGGGAAGCAGAGACTGTAAAGATGTAGGAGAAAATGTTTGAGGGATTGACAGAATGGCTCTGCATCTTGATTGTACAAGTAGTTTCACTGTGCCTCTGTCAAAACTCATCAAACTGTAGACTTTAAATGGACACAGTTCATTGAATGTGAATTATTCCCAGTACAGCCTCTTTTGAAAAACTTAGGCACTGGGCCAAGTTTGTAAACACCAACTTTTTTTTTCCAAGCTGCACACCTCAGAAGATCCTTTTAACAGCACCCAAGTGGACTAAGAGTGAGATCATGGGAAACTCATATAGTATGAATGATCCTCATTCAAATTTCAAAAGCAAAACATAAACAACTAGAAAGAGTAGAACACTGAAAACTACTTAGCGTCAATGCTAAAAGATACATTGACAAAATTACCTGCTATTCACCACAAGATGGAATCACACATTCGTTTCTATAAGTAATAGGAGCAGGGCTGTGGTGTCCACACGGTATCACAAAGTGGTAGAATACGCATTAGGATGAGCAAAACTCTTTGTTCTATCCCTAGCCCAGAGAAGAGCAAGGAGGGCAGTGGACAGGGGAAGGGGGCAGAGGAGAGAGGAGAGGGGAGCAGAAAGCAAGAAGAGCCAAATGGAGGAGGGAAGAGGGGGGGTGGAAGTAGAAACAAATAAAAATCACAACATAGGTTAGTGCTGTGGGATGTTCTGTATGACAAATATGTTCATAAATAAAGCACTGATTGGCCGGTAGCCAAACAGGAAGTATAGGCAGGACTAACAGAGAGAGAGAGATTGAGGGACAGGAAGGTGGAAGAAGACACTGCCAGCCACCGCCAGGACAAGCAGCATGTAAAGATGCTGGTAAGCCACGAGCCACGTGGCAAGGTATAGATTTATGGAAATGGATTAATTTAAGATACAAGGACAGTTAGCAAGAAGCCTGCCACGGCCATACAGTTTGTAAGCAATATACGTCTCTGTGTTTACTTGGTTGGGTCTGAGCGGCTGTGGGGGTGACAGAGATTTGTCCTGACCGTGGGCCAGGCAGGAAAACTCTGGCAACAGTTAGAATCAGAAGGTAAGCTATACCAACATATGAAGAAGGGAAATAAACAACGTAAGTAACATTCAAAACTGGAAGAGAAAACCCAATGAAAACCCACATTTGAAAATGGTCAAGGTAGATTTAGTGAGGTAAAAAGTCAAATCTGGCCTTTACAAAAATGTTGGCGAGCTCCTGGACAGTGGGGAAGAAGGCAGAAGGAAGAAGAAAAATGACAGCGGAGAGGAATGCTAAACAGAGATCTGGAAGGATTACACGGATTCAAGATTCCTTCAAGGAAAAGATAGTATCAAGTCTATAGTCCAGGTATTTTTTTAAGTGTTGAGTTGAAACAACTAAACATTAATTAACAGGAATTACTTGGTACGTTATTAGCAAGATCAATGAAAAGGCCATATTTAGACAGATGTTGGAAATTATCTTGTATTGTCAGCTTAAAACAGAGTAGGTTTTTTAAGCAAAGTTAATGTCAAACTACTAAAAAACCTAAAATTTTGAGGAAGAAGTATTGAAGCATAATTGTAAACACAAATAAATCATTTTCTATGTCTTAAAACAATAGAGAAGGAGTTGAGCCATCAAGAGATTTGAACGGATAACATGAACACAATTATCCTCTCAGAAACAATTACTTTAAAAAGATAGCTTATGACTCGGGAGAAATCAAAATTATGTTTGATTTCGAGAGTGATAATTAAAAAAAAAAAAAGATCTAGAGACCCTTTGCTGTTCAGCTAAACCATGGATCCAACATCAATTCATGTGTGCGCTAAGATTTATAATATACATGGCAAGTACACAATAGACCTGTTTTGCTTTGCCCGGCTCCTCTTCACTTTCTGCTCTTCTAGACGTTCACTCTCTAGAGCAGCGGTTCTCCACCTGGAGGTCATGATCCTTTTGAGGGGTCTAGTGAATGACCCTTTCTTTCACAGGGGTCACCTAAGACCATCAGAAATATCAGATATTTACATAACAATTCATAACAGTAGCAAAATTACAGTTATGAAGTAGAAACAAAAATAATTTTATGGCTAGGGGTCACCACAACTTGAACTGTATTTAAAGGGCCACAGCATTAGGAAAGTTGAGAACCACTGCTCTAAAGCTATACACACACCACCACCACCACCACCATCTGCACTATACTGAGAGACAAGTTACAATGCTTGTGTGTTCACCAAGACCATGGACAATGATAGCAGCACATTTTTACCAAAAAGACCACCAGATAAACGTTGTCTTTCCATGGAAGCAGATTACACAGAGCTAATACAAAAAGAATAAAAAAAGCAAGTTTAAAACCCAGATAATTGATAAATGAATTTGATCATATAAACACCTACTAGTGGTCTGAAATAATTTTTCTTTACATTAAGATGTGAGAGAGAGCAATAAAAGCTAACAAGCAATCAAAACTAGAGAAAGACTATTTTTTTTGTTTTTTTTTTTTTTTTTACTTTCTCTGCCCTGTAAATTTTGACTGGTATATATTTACTAAGCTTCAAAAACACCATGAATGCAAGACAGGAACTGTTCTAAATTCCAAAGAAGGATTCTAAGGAAAGAAATACATTTTACTCAAACTTATCTTTAAGTGACAGAACTTAGGATTTAGTTGTTGTTCTTTGTATTTGCTTCATATTCCAATTTTCTGATAATATCCTTCCTTTTGTATTAAGAAATATGAGAATTTTCAAACATCAGGAGAAATAAAATGATACAAAGATTTAAATCCCTGAAAGAAGTTCACCAAAATGTTAATGAAGACTGTCTTGTGACCTTGTGCTTAAAGGTGCTCGTGTTTGCTCAGTCTAGATTTGTGTATTCGTTTCACTTCTGTGAGTTAAATTTTTTTTTACTCACCCTTACCAAGGCTCAGGTAAAAGCAAGGTAGCAGGTATCAGTCTTTGCCTCATCCATGATGTAGAACTTCCTACACTTCTGCAGCCTGTAGTTGTCTTTTTTTTTTTTTTTAAACTCTTTTACTGTGTTGAGGACCTGCCACCCAGCTCCCAAATAAATGCATGGAGACTTATTGTTACTTATGAATGCCCAGCCTTAGCTTGTTTGTTTCCAGCCAGCTTTTCTTAACTCAATTATCCTATCTACCTTTTGCCTCTAGGCTTTTACCTTTCTCTGTTCTATATTCCTTTTCTTCTTATTCTGTGGCTGGTTGTGGAGCTGGGTGCCTGGCCCCTATAATCTTCCTCTCCTTCTCCTTTTCTCAGTCTTCTTTGTGGTTGATATATTGTGTATCCTAATAAACTTATCTGAGAGCCAGAGAACAGAACAGCCACTAGAATAGACATAGAAGCCAGAAAATGGTGGCACACACGCCTTTAATCCTATCACATTGGAGGCAGAAATCCGTCTGGATCTCTGTGAGTTCAGGGCCACACTGGAAACAGCCAGGCGTGGTGACACACACCTAATCCCAGCACTTGAGATCTCATGTTGAGATCTCATGTGTTTGCTTGGGAAAGACTCACGCCTTTAATCACAGGAAGTGATGGCAGGAAGCAGAAAGGTATATAAAGGCATGAAAACCAGGAACAAAGGCCCTTTAAGCTTTGAGGCTTTTAGCAGCAGTTCAGCTGAGGTCCATTTCAGATGAAGACTCAGAGGCTTCCAGTTTGAGGAAACAGGATCGGCTGAGGAGTTGGCGAGGTGAGGTTAGCTATGGCTTGTTCTGCTTCTCTGATCTTTCAACATTCACCCCAATAGCTGGCTTCTGTGTATTTCATTTATAAGACTGTTGAGCAATTCATCTACACTTCTTCCTTCTCTTTTTCTCTTTCTATTTACCCTCTCTGCCTGGCAGCCCCACCTATCCCTCTCCTGTCTAGCTATTGGCCATTCATTTCTTTATTAGACCAATCAGGTGTTTTAGGCAGACAAAGTAACACAGCTTCACAGGGTTAAACAAATGCAACATAAAAGAATGTAACACATCATTGCATCATTAAACAAATATTCCACAGCAAAAAAGAATGTAACACATCTTCAACTAATATTCCACAACAGTAGCCTCCCCTTATGATATTTTCTTTATTGTCACAAAATCTAATTAACATTGTTAATTTTTTTATTTCATAATAAAAAAGTAATTCTGCACATGCTAGTTGGGCTCCTACCATGAAATAGAGGAGCATCTCAGCATGTTTACTAGAAAGAATGAACCTGAGGAAGTTCAAGGGGTTGGCAGCACTGAAGGGATAACAGGGAAGAATGAAATATCCAAGAATAGACAACGGAACAGAGGAGTGAGTGGTCTTTCCAAAGCCCAAAGGTTAGCAACTACACATGTAAGATAATTTGCCGCGTGCTGCCTTTGGAGGAATGTCACTGTCAGATGTGCAGCAGACATAGAGGACATGTGAGGTAAACCAGATTCTTTCTCTTCCCTTTTACTGTCCATGTTTCCCATTGTTTGCTTTAGAGGACAAGGACATCTAGGAGACATAGGGCAAGTAGTCAGATTTCTGTAGCATAGAACTAGGTATAAAGTTTGAGGAATGGATCTGGGGGTCAGAGATAAAAGTGTTAGAATAGGCTTCTCGATGCATCTACATGGCTATAGCATCCATGCATTTTCCACCCCATTTTCAGTTCATCATCTACAACAATATAGGTTTGTAGCACAATAATCCAAACCCAAGAGGTGGCTGGACATGATCTGACTCTAGATGGTTTCAAGAGTAGAGTCCCTAGAACCTGATGGTGATGAATAAGGACTGGGCAAGAGAGGAGTCACAGATGCCAGTAGCCCCTTGGCCTATGTGATAGGAATGGCAGTCTTGTCATAGTTGACATTTAGAAATTATATTCTGTGGGTGGTATGGGAAATTATGTTATTGGCTGAGATCACAGGAAGATGAGTGTCAACTGAGCATACAGTCTCCAAGTTCTGATCAGTGGGACATCCCAGAACTAAGCAGACAAGAGAACATATAAGCCTTGTATACTCAATTCCAACATTAGAAGGTTGAGGCAGGAAAGATTCCATTAGTTCAAAGCTAACCTAGGCTACCAAGCTAGATCTAGAGGGGGGTCCTGGCTCAAACAAACAAAGTCAGAAAACCAAGGCTGAGGAGATGATTCAGTGGGTTAAGCATTTGCCGTACAAGCATAAGATCTGGGGTGAGATCTCCAAGTAAAGCTGGCATGATAACATCTGTCTATAATTCCAGAGCTCCTGTTATGAGACAGGATGTAGAGACAAGAGAATCCCTGAAAGCTCATGGGACAGCTAGCCTGACCCATGATACACTGCTCACTGATACAGCAGTGAGACACCCTGTGTCAGGATGAAAGGTAAGGACCAACATCTGACTTTGTCCTCTGATTGCCACATGTGCACCATGGCAACTTTATACCCATGTACACACACACACACACACACACACACACACACACGCACACACACACCTGAGAAAGAGATTAAAAACAAAAACAACTAAACAAATCGGCAAATCAAAACACTAAAAAGTAACCACTGATCAAGGCTGAAAGAAGACTGTAAGGCAAGTTAAGAGAAGGAAGCATTGTACTTGAAAAAGAAAATTGAGACAGTGTGTGCCATGGGAAAGATTAAGGGCTGCATCGGATGCTGCACGGAGGCCAACAGGGCAAGGAGGAGGAAGTAATTACTGGAGTTCTAAGACAGGAGTGCTTTTTGGGGGTCTTGTCAAGAGCATTTCCATCCAAGTGGTTGGTCAAGGTGAAACCCTCATTTGGGGAGAAAAAAAAAAAGAAACCTTAGGGATAGTGTATGTCAGAAATCATGCTTCTGAGGAGATTGGCTTCAAGGGAGTAACATGAGATTACTGTTGACATGGAAAATGGAGTCAAGAGACACATGTTTGTATTTAGAGATGAGGAAAACATTAGGATATTTTTATGTTAGTTGAAAATAGCCCCCTCTCTACCGTCAAGTGTTCTTTAGGGAATCCAAATATCTGACAGCATTTTTTTTAAAAGAAAATATAAATACCCCTGTATCTATTCATAAATTCTCTTAAGAGGTTGGGAACTGGTCCCTAAGGAGGCGATTTTAATCTTTACCTTCTGCAAATTAGACAACTTTATAGAGTAGAGAGATAAGTTATCATCTCTAATGTCTCACAGCCTCGACTGACCTGGCCAGTATGACAGGTCCCAGTAATTGAAGAACCCGTGACTGACTCAGTTCAACCTCCTCCGCTCTGAATGTGAAGGAGTCCTACAGCAGGAGACAGGCAGTGCTGAGAAGGACAGAGGGGAAGCCAGATGTGACTTGCAGACAACCCCTTCTGAAATATCAAGTTTGCACCTTCTGAGGTTTTTCATTTCATCACCTTTCTGCTTTTCAGCTTCCATCTCAGGCTCCTTCCTGGTGCCATGAGATGAAGAAGAAGGGATGCCGCAAGTTTTAAGAGCAGCATTGATTTTCCTTTATGTTTCTGGATTTCTTTCATTTCTGTCTCCGGGATCAGGAAAAAGAAAATCTTCCATACATCGCCCCCATGTCCCATCTTTTTTTTTTTTTCTTGATGAGGTTTTCCATTTCCATCTATCCTCTCTCTAAATAGATTCTTTCCACCTCTATGCAGCTACATTTCCTTGGAAAACACAAACTGAATCAAGGGTGAAATTGCAAGGAAGACATGGAGCTGGGTTTGGACAATGATTAAACTCCCATGTAATAACCAGAGAACCATGTAAGCCACGGGCAGGCTGCTGATACTGGGGAAACAGGAGTTGATTAGTATGGTCCCAGGGTTACCAGCTAGGGGAAAATGAGAAAAATGATTAACAACAAGACACCGCTGAACAGTGTCATTCCCTGCTGGGTCTTGGCAGCCTAGAAGCTGAGGAATTTGCCCAGATTCCATTTTCCTTTTTCTTCCTACGTTTAGTCCGTTGTCATTTGCTGGGACCAAGGACATCTGACTTTTGAAAACACCTTCCTTTTGTGTTTCTGTAACTTTAGGTGAGTTCAAGTCCTCTGGCCCTACCATGAGGTGCCTGTGATGTCCCGTGGCTGTCTCTCTGGCCTTCAAACAGTCCCTGCTGATGAAGGCCCTGTTCAGCAGTAAGAACGCCCACCTGCAATGTTCTCTGTTTCCAACTGCTTCCAGAATGAAAGCTCAAGTCCTGATTTTGAGCTTATGGTGTGTCCAGCATTCTTATCCCTATCGCCAAGATCCCCTTGAGGACCCAAATCGGTTCATGCCTTCTCATCTTCACCTCCTGTCTTTTTCTGGGTGCCACTGCAGAGCTAACTGGATTTATACAGGCTGCCTAGCACTTTTAGAGGATGGGCACATTCCTGGCCCACATTTATGTGATTCTTTCATAACATTTTAGTAAGTCTATTAATGCTGTATACATTAAGAAGGCAGTACTCACTTTAGTAAAAAAAAAAAATCCATATGGTTTATCATTACCACAAATTAATGGGCGAAACACATTAAGCATGACTTTCTCAGGCAGGGGGAATCCTTCATAAACCTTTGCTCATCAGCATGCTGAGCATAACAGTACAATCATTAGTAAAGAAACTGTAGTCCCTTTTGAACAGTAATGAAGTAGCCTGTGTCCATCATAAAGCATATAGGCCAAGTATCTGTAGAAGGACCAACATGCTTTGCAACAACTGGTTCTCCAGAACACATTCCTTTATCATAATCTGCAGAAACTTTATAGCCAAGCACAAAAACCCAGCTTCATTCTATGTTGTAGGTCTCTGGCCTTCCTATACATAACATACTCCCTGTACTCAAACCAGCTGCCAAGTTCCCAAAGTCCTTCTTCTAAAGGGGTCACATGTTTGTTTCACTTGGTAAACGCCTATGCAACTTTCAAAACTCAACACAAATGGCCAGCCCATTGTACAACCCCATCCTCAAGACCAAATGCCCACAACAAGCATGCACAGCAGACTTGTGAATGGAATGGCTGTAGTTTAGACTAGAATTCCTTTTAAATTTTCTTTCTAGATCTCCTACCCATATAAGTATTTTGGGATTCATTTAAAAGTAATCCCAAGCAAAGTCCCAAATTAAATAGATAACAACAGACCCAGTAGTGATTCCTGTAGGTGTAGAGATAAAGTAAAACTAGAAAAAGATGCTTCAGAGAAGTGGAAGCAGAATGGGAAAACCTGGGGTGAGTTGAGTTATAGAGGCCAAAGAAGTATCAAATGAGAAACCATTGATACTGTAAATGCTGCAAAGACCTGGCATGTGGACAGTGGCCACAGCACACCCACTGGCCAGACACCTGGCTGCTTTCAAATTGCTCATATTGCTTTGGATTACCTAAGCATCCAGCTGTAGACTGTGGCTTTCTATGCTCTGTCTGATTGTGTCAGAGAGCACAGAGTGTTGATTCGCCCTTTAGAAGAGCCATATTCATCATTTGTACTCAAAGGTTCTACTTATGAACAGTATGTCCACAGCCCTTTCTCTTTCCCTAACCTCTACAGACATCTTTATTCTCAACACCTCCTTCCACATTATCCGAATCATTTAATTTCTTACTTCCTTTTAGTCTGATTCCCCCTCGCCCTACTCCTCACTCCAGTTTCCTCTCTCCTGCGATTTGAGGCTCTTAGAATCTGGAGCTGTGCACAGCTGTTTCCATCCTGTGAGTGCTCGGCTGTTTCTCAGGTGGCATCTTGGAGCAGGTGTTCTGATGTGAACCTCCCTCCCTCTCTGTCTCTGCTGCTGTGCTTTCTATACAAACACCAGATTGCAGTGATGCTTTTTTCTTTTTTTTTTCCTATCCAGAGAGTACCCAATTCATGACCTCAAAGTAGGTTGTGCTTCCATATCTTGGAGATGGGTGACAGTGCAAAGCATGTGCAGGGCACAATGGTACTAGTTACTTCTTTGCCATCGCTGTGAAAGAGTATCTGATAGGAACAATGTAAGGGAGCGAAGATCCCTTTCAACACATGGACAGTCTGTCGTGGTGTAAGAGGCATGGATAGAAGGACATGGTCTGTAGCCGATGATGTGCTAAGCAGTTACCTTGTTACACGGTACTGATGAGGAAGCAGGGACGGCAAGAAGGCAGCGGGCTGAACTGTATGTTCAAGGCGAACATTCCAGGGAAGCATCTTCTCCAGATGTCAGTCATCCCACTTTCTAAAGGTTGGTTCCATAACCTCCCCAAAGAGTGCCAATAGCTGGGACAAAGTGTTCCAACATAGGAGACTATTACCCATGTTTATAATAAAAGTGTTAGGCCAAAGGCTTACAAGAAAGCATAATTTTATACTTTGACTTTACCCCATGCCTTGCTGTCTCTGTGTCTTCTCCCATTGTGATATATGTGTATGTGTAGCTCCATCTTATCTAGGTCATTATCCCTCATTACTCCTGGACAATATTTGATAACCATTCCTTTGTATATAGTCTTGTATTAAGTTACAACCTTCTTATTTGGACAAAAGGGGAGATGTAGTGGGTAGCCATTCCAGCTTTGGTCTGGAAGTTCCAACCCCCATTGAGGCTTCGGTAACTATCACGCCTACAAGGCGGGGCCAAGGGAGGGCCCTGAAGACCCAAGATTGGAATGCGCCGGGCTCTCTTCCTGCATGGACTGTGGACACTAGAGGTAGACCGAGGAGAGTTCTCCAGAGAACACCGCCGGACTGCGCTGCATCTTTCACAGAACCCGCCACCTACCTATCCCTTCATTTGTAAGTTACGCCATTAAATAAATAAATAAATCTCCTTTTAACTACGTGGAGTGGCCTTAATAATTTCCTTCTTCTACTTCTTCTTGCCTTGTATTCACCCTCAGATAAGCCTTCCCAAAGTACTGGCATCTTTATCTCCTGGCAACACATGTATGTATGTATATATGTATACATACACATATCCTTTACAATAATTGGTTTGAAAAACCTTAGCAGACACCAGTAAGAATCAGGGTTACCTCCGGGACAGCCTAGCAGGAGGGACAAGATAAATGAGAAGCATGATGAGATGCTTACAGTGACATTACCTTCCTACTCCTCTTTCCTTTGCTGTTAGTTTATGAGTTTTGTCTTTGGCCTGAGGATATGGAAGTAAACTTCCCTCTAGAAAAAGGGTCCTGTTCTACCTGCCTTTTAAAGTTTTCTTTGAGAGCCCATGATTACGGCAAGGGCATTTCTTTCCTGTCTCTGTTCTATCCATGATAAGTGAGCAGTCCTTTTGTCCTTCCTTTGATAGGAGGAATTATATTTATTTGATCCTTGTTAAAAATAACAGTCTTCTTGAAGCTGCCTATGATCTCTGCAGGTGCATTTGTTTGAATAGTTTTTGCCGAGAGCCTGGAACATTAGGGAGAAATTCAAGAGTGAGAGGTGGTGGAGTGAGAGGAGCCACAGAGAAGGATGCTCAAATGATTTAAACGGACCAGCTTAAAACCCTACCCATATTTAGACAAGGCAATTGGCTCGTGAAAGACAAGTAGAGCCCAAACCTGGCTATTTTGAGTGCCTCTGTGGAGAGCCTTTTATAATCTATTTTTTCTCACTTTACATAGCAGATCATCTGAAATCGTCAAGTATGTTTTTATTGTGAGTGTATGTGTACAGTGTGTGCTTGTGTGTTCACATGTACATGTGGAGATGAGCAATGAATGTCAGGTATTGTCTAGTGCTGTCTACTTTATTTTCTGAAATACGGTCGCTCGTTGAATCTGGAGCTTGCTGTCTAAGCTAGACTACCTAGCCAATGAGGCCCCAGGATCTCTCTGTCTTGGCCCCTCAGCACTGGGATTACAGACATTTTCCTCTGCACCCAGTTTTTACATGGGTGCTAGAGATCCAAACTCATGTCTTTGTGTTTGTGTAGAAAGCACTTTACCCACTGAGACATCTTCATCATTCAACTTAATGCATCTTAATTTTTATCTTAGATGCCTATGAGAGACATTTTCTCTATGAAAGAAGACAGCAATACATTTACTTATAAAGAGTAAGACATAGAACAAAAATGACCTTTAGAATCAGGCACATATGAATCAGACCACTCTATTACTTCATTCATTCAAAAATATTTATTGAGGATGTTCGCTGTTCCAGGCATAACACCAAGAACGAAAGAGACAACTCGGGTGAATTTTCACTGTCAATCTAGATAATTTATTAACTTCTCTCTACCTCAATTTCTCATCTATAAAATATGAATGCTATTACTTACCTTTCAGAGTGTCATGAAGATGGAAATAAAGAAACCATTTATGGCATGTATTAGCTTTTGTATGGGGGGTTATAATTAACCCTTTTGCATCTTACTTGATTTTTAACTGAGTTCCACCTATCTACAATGACTCAAGATAATATTAGTCTTATCCAGGTCCCCCCAGAAAACATTTTTCTCATCCTGATGCGTTAAGCTTCTCCTTCAAGCTCATGAAATCAACAGAGGTACACGACTGGACTTTCTCCACAGAAAAGCTATAGACACCAAAGCAGGAGCGCCACACCCAGCCCAGTCTTGCCCCTTAGCTGTGCCAATGCGTAACCTGAGTTTTCCTTTGTTCGTTGAGTCCGCTTCTCTTTGGAGCCATACTTCTTCCATGTGTGATGCAGAAAAAGTAATAATTTCCTGGCCTAGTTTGTAGTGACTACTAAAAGCAATTATTAAATACAATAAATGATTGCATATTCTAAGGCTTTGATTATTTGATGTTTGTCAGCTGCATTTTTATGTGACATATGAGAATAACCGGCAATAACTTTCCTGGTTCTAAGTCTTACAAATTGTCTCATTTTATTTCCCTTTGCAAATCTGCATGCCAGGCAGGACTCCTCTCCTGATCGATATTAATGGTGGTAAATAGAAGTCGGCACAAGGAAGGTGAGATTACTGAAGTTTGGATTTACAAACTAGATATATTTGAAAATAAAAGTTCCTATTAGGGTTTTCCTTTGATCTTCTTAAGTTTGGGGCAGGGGTAATAGGAATGTGTTTGAAATCTAGTTTTAAGTTGTTTTAAAAATATAACTATGGACAGTTTGAAATAAATTCACATGGCATCATCAGAATGCAGAAAGATACTGGAGATTTTGCTCCTGTACCCTAACTCAGTTCCCATGCCTGCATTTCCCATCCTATACATGCTAAACCAAAGAGTTAACCTTCTTCTGGGCAATTTATCCCGGATGACCTCCCTCATCCCAGGCTGCTTATAGTCAGAATATGTTCTGAGGAATGCATCCTTTGATAATTTTGTTCATTTTGTGTACAACATAACATTTAGTAGCTGATGACTACTAGGAAGATGACGAGCAAAACAAGATGATGAGATTAAAGATGAAATCAAACATAGCAGAAAATGATGCACCAAAGAGACGCAATAGACAGGACATCTGTGAGGCTCCTGGAAGGATGACATATTGCTGTTGTATAGCAAACTTCTTCAAAAATAATTAGAATGGACTCTAAAGTAATAACGAATGGTCTAATAACTACATCAACCAGTAATGTAGTTGCTTATTGACATTATTAAGTGTTACTTACTGTCCATTATTGTATGAGCCAGGCTTTTATAAGACCATCAGCAGAGTAAGTCTGTTTACACCCGCATCATCAGCAGTATCCGAGAATTTTATCATGAAACAATGATTGACAGCAACATTACTAGGCGGTAAGAATTTCTCAGGGTCAGTACAATGGCATGGGAACACAGTCTAATACGCAGTTTTTCAGTGACTGAAATATTACATGGTGTACCACTGTACCAATCAACTAATAAGTCTAAACTCCTGCATCGAAGCATACCTTTTCCTTATTCCTTTAACTCTACTAAACTAATCCACTTTTCCCATCACAGATAACACAGTCAGTACTTACCCACCAAGCTCAGTCCAGACTGGAGTCTGGATTTTCAAAGGTTGTCACATACTCCTTTGCAGGAGCCACGTGGGCTCCTCCTTCAAGTTCCTGTAATTTCCAAGGCTTGATGTTGTTGGTATTCTTACCACAACGCATTCTAATTGTTTGTTTACTACTCTCCCCAATGGCATGTGAGCTGTTCACAGATTGCAAATGTCTTATTCATATGGATATAAAAGTAAAGTATGCACTTAATACTTCCTGAACAAATAAATGCAGAGCTTTGTCCCCTTTGAGGCACCACCTTAGCATGTCACACAAAGTACAAGTCACTGGAAAGGCTTTCATTCCCTCGTTCTCAATTTTAATTAGTTGCTAGGATGTATTTGTTTCTTTTCTATGTCGTTTCCCAACGCTGTGTCTAATGCTTTTCTAAATTGCCATTTTTTCATCAGTTTTCCCTCTTTTCTCCTCTCCTTCCTCCCCGCCCCTCCACTCCAACCCCAGAGACAGCTGATGTGTGGCAAAAAGATAAAATTTCTCTCAGATGTGAACACAAAAGAAACCAAACCTCTCCTTTTGCCCAGACCAGTGGTCCAAAAGCACTCTCGTGCAAAGAGAGAAGAAACATTGACTTTCTACCAGTGTGTAGTTTTGGTTAATGAGAGTGGCCATTATAATTACTAGACTGGGGAATAGTCCTTAAAATTATCATAAGACCCTGAATTCCCAAGAATGGCCAGGGATACCATGGAGCTTTCCTTATATTTATCTAAAGACACAGTACCAACCTAGAGAAGAGAGCAAGAAAGACAGGCATTTGTGGTGTGTGCTCTACAAACCCTTCCTACTCAGTTCAACATTCATCTAATTTGAGGGAAACTAAGAGCTAATCTGCAGACAAACAGTTAATATACTTGCAAAACTTCTATGATTGGCAGAAATCTAATTAATATATATTTATTCATTATTATGATTATTATTTACGTGTTGTGCCAAGGGTTGAACCCAGGGCCTTACACATGTGACACACTCTGCCACATAACCTGCCTAATAATTCCTATTTTTGATTTGACAACTTTCTAATTATGAAGTTGATATTTCTTCTTTCCCATGTTCTAAGTAGTGAGTGGGCCTTTGCAAAGCCAATGGGTATCAGGCACTGTACCCTCAAAGCCCAAGCACTGAAGGCTTTACCAACATTAGGTGAAATGCATGTACCCTTGAAGATATAAATCTCACTATATAATAACGCTGCTCCAACTCCTTCCATCAGTCCTCATCACCTATAACATAAAGTCCAAATTTATGAATGAGTAAGCATGACTTTGACATCCTGACCCCAGTCCTACCTACTGCCTCCACAAGCACTGTGATGCACTTGAAATATATGCAAATACAAACCCAAGGGTATTTTTAACTTCCACTGATTTATATGTTATTAAATTGTCTGGAATGCCTTCATTTATTTATTATTGGTTGGATGATTGATTGGTTGACTGATTGGTTGATTGACTGACTGATTGGTTGATTGACTGACGGGTTGATCACTCTGTAGGTAAGCCTATCCTAGAATCAACTATGTAGGTCAAGCTGATCTCAAACTCACAGCAATCCTCCTGTCTTAGTCTCTGGAGTGCTAAGATTACAGATATGAGACAGTCAGCCCAACCTTTCAAACCTTCTTGAATGCCCTTTCCCAATTCTTGCTCTATTTTCCTGACCTTTCTTTTACAGCTTTTATCACATGCTACTATCAAGATATGTGTCTCAAGTCTGTTCTTTAATGTCTAGATTGGGAATTTCTTGAAGACATGAGTTTAATACATTTGATCAAACTTGTTTCTCAAGCCTTTAAAGTAAAACTTAATACATACTTTACACAAAAAACTTTCATGGAATGAATAAATTAAAAATGCAATTACCTATGGTAGTAATATAAACTGAAGTGATCTTTGGACAATAAAGTATATAGGTATTAAAAAGAAGGAAACTAAGGCAAATTAGGAGTCTCTTAAGAAAAGAGGAAACCCAAATGTATAATTGTAGGAACCACTTTCAATCCCAGAGAATATAAGGAAAACATAGAGAAAATATTATTCTAGGTTGAAGAATAAGTAGATCCTTTTGACATCAATCTCTAGGAAAGGTCCATACTATATCATTGAATCAATAATATATAATTGAAAAGACCCTATAGAGAAAGCATCAATTACCAGAAGCCAGCACCTTTTCTCAAAGGAGGTGGCACACCCCACAAATGTCTAAAATTACTTCTCATTCTTGCTGTCTTAAAAGTAGTAGTGTGGGGCCAGTGAGATGGCTCAGTGAAGAAAGCTGCTTCTTGCCCAGCATCTACACTTTATTCAATCTTAAAATGAGGGAATGAATTCCCGTAAGTTGGCATCTGACTTGGTCTTGGGTACTATGGCATCTATGTGTGCACATAAACACACAAGACATAATTTTAAAAAATAAATGGTTAAGACATAAATTAAATGTAACGTTTTTTTTAAAAAAATTTTATGTGCATTGGTGTTTTGCCACAGAACTGGTGTTGCAGATACTTGTAGGCTGCCATGTGAGCTGGGAATTGAACGTGGGTCCTGTGGAAGAGCAGTCAGTGCTCTTAACCGCTGATCCATCTTTCCAGCCCCTAAATATGACTTTCACCCTATCCTTTATATTTTTATTATTTATATTCATACTTTGTGTGAAAAATATAGGATTACTAAGCAATATTTCATGGCATCAAACTGAGTGAAAGGAAATACAGTGAATGAGAGAATCAGAATCCAGTGTCTAAAGAGACTTCTTTGTGCAATCAACAAAGCTACAAATGTCATCACAAAATACAAATATGTGATCTAAACATAGTATTGGTAAGTCTTGGCTTAGCTACATCATGTAGCACGATGCTGTGGATTTTCATAATATACTTATGTAAAGAATATTATGTAATGCATTATATTTTATATGACTCCTGTTCTGGTAGTTTGGTTTTTTTTTCTATTACTGTGATAAAAATCATAATCAAAAATAACTTGGGAGGAGAATGGCTTTATTTGGCTTGCAGGCTACAGTCCATCAACTAGAGAAGTTAAGTCAAAAACTTGAGGCAGGAACTGGAAACAGAGATCACAGAGGAGCATGCTTACTGGCTTGCTTCCCTTGGACTGCTCACCTAACTTTCTTACACAGCTCAGAAATACCTACTCAGGAGCGGCACTGCTCACAGTGGACTGCACTCTCCTCCATTGATTAACCCTCCCGAAAAGGCCTTACAGAAATGCCTACGTGCTGATCTGGTAGAGGCGATTCCTCATTGGAAGTTCCTTCTTCTCAGGTGTGGCAAGTTAACAACCAAGATTAGCCACCACAACTCCCACATACACAGACATACCCAAAGGACACCAACAGTGGCACAAAACTAAAAGCAACCAGGAATCCCTTTCTTGTCTGTGACTGGAATATTGGAGTTGGTAGGCCATCTACTTTAAAATAGGCAATATATATATATATATAATATATATATATATTATGCTCAAAGATGAGCACTGAAAATGAGTGATAAGAAACCATGTCAATGGAACAAGATATGTTTAAGAAGGAACATGCTAGAGAAAAAGCATCAGAAAAGGCAAGATATTAAGAATCTTCTCAAATAGAAATGGAATAAAATTTGCTTGGGATGCTTTCAGAAGACAGAATTAAAACCTGAATAGAAATTCTAAGTCAAAACCACTGTATTCAGAAATTTTTTTAACAACAGAGCTATTCACAATTGGAACATGCTGTTTTATAAGGAAGCATGCTCTCCAAGCCACTGGTGTTCACAAGAGAAGGACTAGCGTAGGATTCATCAATATTCTCATCTGTATATTCAGCAATAGGAGTTCTGAAAGGAGGATGCTCTGTGGCGAAGGAGAAATAAATGAAAATGATGGTGGGATCAGTCACTGAAATAGGATTGGATTTAAGAGGAGACGGTTCACATTTCATTTTGCTGAGCTTAAGTGCATGAATGATAGCCTAATAGAAGGGGGTGAGGTAGCAATTGGTTACATTATCTAATGCCAAAAGGAAAGGTCTGAACTGGGTATATCCATTGCACAGGTCAATACTGTCCAATCTGAACACAGAATATTTATTTTAATTATTGATTTTATTTACCCAATTTACCTCCAATGTAATCAAATCATTATCAATTAACATGTAGCTGACACAGAAAAGTTTAAATAATCTCATTTCTTTTGTTGTTGTTGTTTATATAAGTGTTTAAAAGCTTCTATACATATTCTACTTAGAGCATATCTCAATTCAGATACCTGCCTTCTGATTCCAAGCACTTACCAGGCACATTTGGACAACAGACGCCGTGACAGACAGCACAGAGAGGGACTAGTATCAAATTCCTTAAAACAGATAAATAATTTTAAAAGTGATTTAAAATTCACACTGAAAATATCCAATAAAATATACTATGATTAGCCAAGAGAAAAATCCTTAAAAACTATATGAATGGGAGAGCAAAGGGAATAAAAACATACATGGTCAATTATGCTAAACTCTGAGGCAAGTTGAGGACTTAAGAATACACAATCAAGGCAAAAGAGATGGCTCACTGGTTTAGAGCACTTGTTGCTCTTGCAGAGAACCCAAATTCAATTCCCAGTAGCCACACAGTGGCTCACAATCATCCACAATTTCATTTCCAGGGGATCTGATTCCCTCTTCTGCCTTTGTGGGTGGAAGGCATACATATACATACGTGTGAAAAAAAAAACACTCATACAAAGTAAAATAGAATCAATCTAAGAAAATGCATTGGACTTAGTGATGTAGGAAACCTTGGAGCAATGCTCAGGATATGTGCCATTCAACCGTGCACAGGAAAGGGAATGTTTTAATTCTACTCTTCTTAGTTTGAGGAGTAATATGCTGAGGTAGGGTAGTTCTCTGCTTCCAGTCTGCCACAGACTTTGGATCTCTTTGATGTAACCAATTAATAGAAAAGAGGATGAGGCATGCTGAGGGATAGCCTCTCTCAGGGGACTCTTGTGCCAGGCATAGAAAGCATGCACCCTGCTTCTTTTTAGTGCACACATGTGCAGGGTCTTCTTTTAAAAGATGCAAGTGTCCTTCTTATTCAAAGCATAAAATAAGTCACTTCCTCCTTCTAACATGATCTTGTGGACATATTTTGGTAGGGATAAAATGGGAGCAATCTTCACGCATGGAACTGCCAATACTGATTCTTCAGAACCAATGGATCAGAACAGGTAAATGAAGGGCACAAATGGGAACCGCAAGGAAGAAAGCTATGTGTATATCAGCCCTGATTTAGATCCATTCTTAAAGCTATTCTCTTAGTTAAAATGAGTGGTATGGCCCATCTATCAGGCATAATTATTTAAATAATATCGGCAGATGTTATTGAACTCAGAGCAGAGTTGTACTAATTCCACTACTTAAGGGACCATCTCCAAGAAGCTTTCACTCAGCTATGGCAGTTAACATTCAGCAGCCAGAGAACCCCCACATAGCACTGTTACATTCCCTAAAACAGAAGTGGAACCAAGAGAATGAGATCTTCAGTGATAACATTTCTTGAGCCCAGATGCAGATAGGGTCCCCAAATCTTAGACGCCATTTTCTAGATGATTGGTTCATATGAAGAATACATAATGATTCTTTTATAAGGTGTATTTGACTTCAGAAGACCCATAGCAAGTGTGTATTTATTCATTTCTGTGTCATGTTGTGCAAAGGCAGACCATTCTAGACGTCTGTCATCTTACCCTTGCCAGCTCCACACAGTCTGTTCCTAACTTCATCATTTCGGTATTCCCAGTTTTCCTTACTACCCCATGACACCCTTGAATCTCTGTTCTTGTTGAGACTTTTCCTTCCTGCCAGCTCATTCTAAGGATTCATGATGACTGCAGTTGCCATAGGAATGATTCATCTATCATAAAGGTGGCTGCATGAGATCACAAATACTCCAAGGAGAGCCAGGAGGGAGGGAAGCAATATTCAAAACAAGAGATAGATCGGCACTGAAAGTAGATGACAGCTTAATGAGATGGGGAAATAAAGCTTATACGTTTTCTGTAATTCTCATGCGCGTGTGCACATCTCAGAGAGACCCAAGTGCAGATCCACTGTCAAATGTGTCTCCCTTGCCCACTGGAGACTTTATCATAAAAATAGAATGTAGTTTATAGGCTGTAAGGAAGCAGCGACATTTTCAACAGCCAGTTGGTGAAAATGAAAGCCAGGATTGCCTGGGGTGATCTTGGACACCACACCATGGGCATCCACTGCTGGCTGCTTGTGAGTGATTATTCACCTGTCATTTACAAGAAAGGGATAGAGACAACTTTGAAAAGATTTTCTTTTCATCTAACTGGATGGCTTGATATTTTAGCCTCCATCTTTATTCCTGAAATGGAACATTTTTATTATAATGTAATCCAACTGCCAATACTCCGATTGTCATGATCATTTTATTCCTTTATCTCCTGGATGGCAGTTAAGAAGAATGTAAACCCAACATCCAGCTGCAAATTCAGATTCAAGTTCATCCACCCACTGAATAGTCTGTGGATGTGGCTTGTAAACTGAGTCTGATTCCAGGCATAGACAGTTGTTTTACCAAGCTTCACCATAAACAACCATAGTCCAGATAATAGTAAAATTCCTTCCATGGGGACATCAGCAACATCTATACCTCTTAAGGTCCCCAAAGACAAACTGAGGCATGATTCCACCCAGATTCATTCTGAGGAACCAGAGACTTGACTGGGCTTCCTTATAGAACATACTGAGGGGATACTTACAGAAATGTGGGCATTCCTCCCTCAACAGGCCACACCTGAAAAACCCTTACCCAACAGGCATGAGTTTCCCCATAAGTGCATAGTTAGAGTGCCCCTCCCCTACTCTTCCTTGAACTGTGTACACATGTCATTAAAGTGAGTCACATACAACAGGTGGTTTAGAGACGCAAGATACTCAGATAAGGGTCTCATGACCACACCCCTCCATGAGGGGTATGAAGAGTCAACAAGTCAGATGGAATTCTCCTTTTGTAAGGTGACATAGCTGAACTCCTCAACATGCAGTGGCTTGGCTCAAAGGAAAGGCTATCACAATACCCAGCCCCAGATAGCCCTGGGAATGTGGCTAGAGATTGACCACTGTGTACCAGAGTCTTGCATCTCACAATACAGCCCTTACAGTCAACACAGGAAAGGAGAAGTGTATGGACAGGGTGCATCAGCCATAAGGGACCAGCCACCAAGCAACATGCATGTCTTTGTAAAGGTGGATCAGAGACATTTTTATCATAAACTATGATGCATTGAATTCACAGTTTTCAAGCAGCAGGATGCCAATCAGCCATTGGTAATTCAAGGATTCATTCTCTTTGTTTTGAAGATGCTGCATAACCAGGGAAGGTAGGAGTACTTCTTAGCATGAGTATAAAGGACAAAGTATGGTCTAAGGATGTGGAAATCAAACCTGCAGAGGCCAGAACCAAGAAGTGATACTTTTATACCTTCAAGCTCTTTTGAAACAGGGATTTATCTCTCTGCATTTATGGCTGCAGACTCGGCACTGCTGTGGTTGGCTTCTTGATCTTGCACCAATTACTGGTATGAGTGGATTCAACTGCAAATCAGAGAGCGTGTTTTTGGGTCACACACAGTATTTGGTCCAAACATTGGCAGTAGAACACAAATCAGAATAGTCATAGTAAGTCTTCAAAAGATACTTCCTCTAGTATATTAGAGGGCCTTAAAATGCTGCCGCAGTTAAGTCAGACAATGGTTAGGTTGCTAAGACATTATCCTGTGGTTCCTTCCTCTCCTTTTTTAACACCTGCAAATTTATTACATAAGATATTATTTTGTACTCAATCTAATTAGTTAGAACTATTTGTAGTCATTTGAAATACACTCCATGTTGATTAAAATAATTAGTGTAGGGCTACTAAATATTTACCTAAGATATGAATCCAGGGGGAATTTGATAAATTTAATTAGCAAGAACTAATTATTGTTATGATAGGAGTTAGGGTTTAATAAATATAATTACAGAGCACAAATGATGGTTTCTTAATTAATAGATACTAGTTGCAAACATAAGAGCCATTATCATATTTTCATGCAGGACATGCTATTCAGCACACCTTCCAGATGTCAACGGTAGCAGTGATGGCGACTTAGAATAAAAGGAGCTTGCATTTGTATAGTGCTTATGCTGTCAAGCACAGTTCTAAAAGGCCAGAATATTAACTCATTTAATCCCTATACCACTCTGGTATACGTGGTTCACGTTTTACATGTATAGAAACCAAGGCACAGGAAGTTCTAGTAACTTGCTCAAAATTATATATACACTAGGAAATAACCGAGCAGGGAAATGATATCATGCCATTCAGCCCCTAAGTCCATGTTCCGAGCCACTCTCTACAGAGCCTAGAACAAACAACAACCACCTCAAAAGAAATAGAATGAAAGTTCAAAAGGTCAGTAACCAAAATCCTATTCCATACTTGCTATCTAGGGGTAATAAAGCTTTTGATAAGAAGGTATGATTTCCCAAATCAAATATGAGAGTCCAAATCGACTCTAGAATGACTGAACCATTCACATTATCCACATAAGGCAAGGACACTCTACTGAACTAAGGCTTTCTGAAGCTTTGTTTTTTTAAGGAAGAAGAGCTTGCCTGGCTTTTGTTATGAATGTCTTTCCCCAGTTCCTAGCTTATGTCCCTTCTCACTGTCCTTCCCATAAAAGAATTTGAAGTCTTTCAGTTGTGCCTTTGGGACACGGATAGTGCTAGAATTTCATTTACGAAGAAAATGGGCAATTGTCATCAATAATAGGAGACTGCACTAAGGGTGGGTTGCAAGAACACAGATTGCCTCACGCCCAGAGCTTTCTATTCAAATTGGATTCTGGAAGATCTGGGTTGGTGCCAAAGAGCAAAGAAAGCCTAGAGACCACCTCCCTCAGGCCTGTCCTTGTTTAGAAGAAATTGTATTTCTCCCCCTGGTCAATCCTGAGACACAATTTAATCTTAGGAGAGCAACGTAGAAGCAGGGGGGAGAGAGAGAGAGAGAGAAAGAAAATGAGAAAAACCAATAAATAGTAAAAACAGGAAACAGGAAAAGATAGGCCTATGGATGTACAATTCTTTTTTGTGCCTGTTAAATGAACTCTGGTGGGGATGAGGAGAGAGAATTATCCTATTTATATATTGAAAGGAATTTTAAATATGCATAGGCAGGGAGCGAGGATCTGCAGAGATTGAAATGCAAAACACAGCATGGTCTGTGCCTCTTCCTTTCCACCTCCCAGTACCATTAGCAAGCTTCTTGCACCAATTTCTGGAAGGCTCCTTCTAAAACTCAGAGCCATCCTTCTACTTACTCAGCATTTCTGTTTTAGAAAAGCAATTTTATCTTTAAAAAGGAATGGGCCTTCACTTGCAAAACACGTTGTAAATGTATTCACATAGGAACCCACAGTTCACACTTGCCCAAGGATGCACACAAGTCCTGCAGACCCATTCACATCCAAAGCTCCACTCCCTTTAGTTTTGCATCCTAACCTCTTCACACTAGGAGTCCAGACAGTTGAGATTCATAGCAGGCAGGGACAGCTCCTACTATTATGCAGGGAGAGGAGCACAGAGTTGAGGTAGCATGCAGAGTCATTCTCATTCAACACAATCACTCAGTAACATTTAAGAGATTTATTTAAAAGTCTGTATTTCCTCATTAATATACTTTGTCCCCATTTAAAAAGAAACACTCAGTTCAACAAAATCATAACTTCCCTATCAAAGTCCCAGCTTACTGTCCCCATCAAGCACACCTCACTACCTAGAGGAGCACAAGAGCCACTATCTTCAATGGCTCCACTGTGGTGTAAATGCTGGTGTATCAGTTGCCCTGTTCCCAGTCCTAAGACCAACATATGCTATATCTCCAGATAATGCCTTGGGATATCCTGAGTTGGGGAGTTGACTCAGTCAATAAAGTACTTATTTCCTGAGCATGAGAACCTAAGTTAGTCCCCAGAACCCACATATAAATGTAGGTGTGATGGCTCACATTGATAATCTCAATTCTGGGGAGGCAGAACCAGGAGGATCCCCGGAGCTTGCTGGCCAGCCAGCCTAGACAAATTACTGAGTTCTAGACTAAAAAGATATCTTGTCTTGAATGGCATTCCTTAGGGTTGTTCTCTGGCCTCCAAATGTGAATTTGCACACACAATGGATACACACAGGTGCACACAGTAGAACACAAACACACATGCATGCACATATTTTTTTAAGAAAAAACTAAGTCTAGGAATAAGAAGGAGCTATTAGATGCTAAGAATTTGTAAATCATTTCACTTTTTTCTCTGTCCTCAATATCTCTGTTTTTCCCTGCCTCTCACAAACAGACCAAGTGTTTGTGCCTCAAAAGGAGATCTGCTAGAATATAGGGTTCGGGCACCGACCTGGGTATGGCTTTGAAAAAGCTACCATAATCTGGTTATTTAGAGGTGAGACAATTTTTAAAATTACTATGAGGTTTGTTAATGATCAAGACTTCTAGATTTTTATAAGGTTCTGTTTAAGAATTAAAATGTTTGGAAGAAAGAAAAGGAAATGGAGGAATGGGTAATAGAGTGTGTATTGTGCTTCCAGTTTAATCACAGCACATTAACTCTTTTCAACAGGAAGCATTCTAGGAAAACCTGCTAGCTACATCTTTTCAACCAGGACCCAAGAAGAAGCACTTTACCCAAAGAGACATAATCATCCTCTGTCTGGTTAACACCTGTCTATCAGCGCCATCAACTTCCTAGACATCTGTGTCAGATGCTTCCCATCTGATGTTTCAATGCCTGTAATTTAGAGGAAAAGGAATCAGGAAGATCTGATAGGACAGATGATTAATCCTGCAATGGATATGTGGGCTTTGTACTTTTTCTATGAAATCCAAGTGGGTTACAGTAATTACAGCCATGATGATTCATCTTACCCCAGCATCACAAATTCAGGTCTAGTAAGAATTATTCTCATAGAGGCCTGAATTGAACTTTTTCTTCTAGATGTGACATTTCCCTTTAATGGATCTGGTCAGTAGAAACTTAAGACTAAGTTCAAAAGATGCTAGAGACCCTGAGCATGGACCCTGTACAAAAAGCCCCAGTATGAAGGATATCCCACAGCAATCATCAGCCAGAAGAAAGAAAAACAGGCCGGTTGTGGTGATGCACACTGGTAGGATTTGCTGAAGGAGGCAGAGGGAGGAGGAACACAAGTTCTAGGCCAGCCTGGGCTACATATATTTAGCTGGGTGATGGTAGTGCATGCCTTTAATCCCAGCACTTGGGAGGCAGAGGAGATGGATCTCTGTGAGTTCAAGGCCAGCCTGGGCTAGAGAGTGAGTTCCAGGAAAGGCTCCAAAGCTACACAGAGAAACCCTGTCTTGAAAAAAACAAAAACAAAACAAAAAAAGAAAGAAAGAAAAACAGATTCGCTCAAGGTTCCATGTGGATGGTTTTCTGTAGAACCAAAATTATATTATGAGGACAATATGAATGGTCCTGGCTGCAATTATATATTAAAAACTCAGGCTAGTGATTACATTTACATTAACTTTCAGGAAATCAAAGACTAGTGGTGAGGTAGGAGTGGAATATGCTTTAATGTGTGACAACCCCACATTTTTTTCTAATTTTCTTTTATTGAAATTTTTCCATCCTGAAAACACAGATATCTCCGAAATCAAGAAGAAACTGCCACAAAGGTACCTACAGTTTGCCTCTCCATCCTTAACACTGGGTTGAAACAGAGCTGCAGAGATGCCTCAGTGAGTAAGCATGTGTATCCACCTTAAGCTACAACTCAAACCTCCTTTCATGAAACAAGGCATGCCAGAATCAGAGTCCTACAAGATTGCTTCTCCAATGGCTACAGTGTACCAACAAAGAAGTAAACACATAAAGTTTTGTTGAAAGATGGCATGTGTACCTTCAGCTCCAATTTTTTTTTTGACTTATAGGTACACTGTGGAAACTCACAGACACTTGTTTTTAATGGTCTTTAGAACTCACCGAATTTTTCCCCAGGGGTTGGTCATACTCTGGATTACAATGCGTCTTTCTTTCTATGAGATAAACTAGACTGCTTCTCTCCCAATGACTGATAGTAGATGGACATACACACACGAATGTCATAGAGACCATCCTTCATCTTTCCTTATTTTATGTCCAGGTACAATATTCTGCCAGACGGCATCCTTAATATAACACAAAGAACTCACAGCCCTATCTCAGGGCCTTATCTTTCTTTGGAAAATATATAATTTCTCTGCCTGTCATACATTCTTCCTCCAATTGTCTGCACATACAGAAAGCAGGATTTATGAGGCACATCTTTCATTATAATTTCAGCATTAATAATGCTTCAGCTCATCAGTGGCTTTGTAGCCAACATCACCAATTCTATTGTCTTGTCTACTATCCTTCCATGACTCAATCTTCCCTCTGTCATCATTCACACCCCCTTATGAAAGACAAAATGTGGACTGAATGTTTGTAACCCCCTTCATTTGTGTTTGATTAAATC
>CABHPQ010163452.1:0-23870 GCA_902168405.1 Peromyscus aztecus | reverse complement strand
GAAAACTTTTACTCAAACCACCACACCATGTATTTCAAAAAGAAGCATCTTTGATGAGGGTTAGGAGCATTTCATTATGACAATATAAATTGTATCTCTGAAATCATGGCAAGCTAAGGTATATTTCCTCTTTGATGTAGTATAAGCATATGAGCATTAATATAAGCAATAGTTTGCTTATACTAATGCAGTCAAATCATGGTATTTTCAGATGGTTCAAAATCTCTATACATCCGGTTTTAATTGTTTTGTTTTTACCTATTTCTTAATTGATTCAACCTGTTTATTCATTCATTGAGCTAATGGTGTTTCTTAAGCACTTACAGTATTCCAGGAAGTACATGTCCCATGCTGGAGAGATGGTGATTATGTCTAGAATATCTCCAAAAGGCAAATATTTTACATTATTATTAAAGTATTATTTTAAATACAATCGTAACTTCATGATTTAAGGTCCACTTTCACTGTGAAGCTACACCAGGGAATTTTAATATTTAAAATATTTTATAGCTTATTGGAATCATTTTATCCTATATTTTCATTGCAAATGCATGTTGGAAAATCTGAGAGTTTGGCTTAATGCTGGAAGCCAGAAAAAATTCCACTGTTTGGCTTTGTTTTCAGAGGATTTGTTTATGAGTGGTTATATTCTTTATCTAAAATTGCACTGTATGTAAATTATGTGAAAATAACTAGTCCATATGCCACTTCTTATTTGCATTTATGAAGCAGAAAACTGCATCATACATTGCTGTGTCTGGCTCTCAGCTGTAGAGCTCTGATCAGCAAACCTTTTAATTATGCCAGATTATGTGATTGTTTTGTGACACAGATGTACAGTCACTAGGGATTAGGGCTTGTTTTAAAATTGTTATTCCAGCCGACTGTGTGCAGATACTGTAGTGTCTTCAGAAATATAAACACAAAGCTGTCTAGAAATATTACCAAATATGTTGGAGAAGGACGACTTCACCCTACATAGACCTTTAGCACAAGATAAACACACTAAAAATATGTATATCTGTATAATATTTGCTTACTCATCTCTGAAAAATATAACCTCTGCCAGCATATTTTAAATAGGCACTTAAAAAAACAATCATTCAGTTTAGTTTATAATTGGTTAAATTATTAAAAAAGAATGATGGCTAGTTTACATTGATATATATCTGCATAAACTCAAACTTTTAAGGAAAATATATCTTACTGTGCCAGAAAGTAGACTGGACTTTGGATGTCTCATTACCCCTCCAGGTCCTAGTCATTAATAGTTAAATGTATTCCTAGGTAAATCCCTTTATGGTTTACCTTTTTTTTTTTTTTTACATTTCTTTAGTATTTTCTATTTAAGAGATTCCTATACCATCACACATTTGCCAATCTCCTTGAGTCCTCCAGCAATGAATGACAGATGCTAAGAGAACACAAAAGCGGCCAGACTCCATGCTTTGACATTAGAGACACCCCAGGTACAGCAACTCTATTGATGTGCAGGGTAAGGCTGATGTCAGGATTCCCTGGAAATCACACCTTTGCTTGGTGTTTGACCTCATTGTTTGGCTTCTCTGTCCCTATACTCTTTTCTCCAATGAGCAATTTCTCCATAAGTGACCTGCTCATGAATCCCTGGTTTAGAATCTGTTTCTTAAGAATGTGACCTAAGAAAATTCTAAGCCTTTGACTTTCTTCTACCTGAGTTTTATAGTTTTATACCTCATTTTTCTTTTCTCATGCTGCCAACTGTGATTCTTGGATATTTTCAATGTGACTTTTCTTTTTTCAGTTAGCCTGAATAATACCTTCTAGGGTATTTTTATTTTGCTACATACATCCAAGCAAACCTGGTAGGTTTGTGTACTAAGATAGAATGTGTAGCTATGAGCCAGAACTGGGGGATTTTCTTTTTGTAGGTCCTTTCTCTTTCTTAGCTGGAGTTTTCTTTCATAGCTGTTTCTGATAACTGACTTCCAAATAAATGAGTGCTACATGAAGCAGCTAAAGAGCATGAAATGGTATAATAAAGTGCCAAATTATATGGTACAAAAAAGACAAGAAAGCAAACGCCATAATAAGATGCTAATTGTGCCACAAGATTGGATTGAGTGACGCTGATGAGAGAGTAAGTCCATCAAGGCCTGTTCACCCTGACATACTCTTTTCCCCCATCCCTCCCTCATCAAGCCATCAGTGTGAATCAACACACTTTTCAACAAAAGGCTACAGAACTGATCCAATTTGTTCAGAGTTTGGGGAATCTCAGGGTTTGGGAACACCTGGCTACCTCTAGGTTGAGAAGTCTTGATCCTCTGTGAATGTGCTTACATCTGAATGTTTTGATTAAGCACTACATACTTGGCAGTATCTCTTTCCTTCTTGTGCTGTCACAAAATCAGAGGCTGTGGAATGTGTGGGCTACTCACCCTATGAGTTCTCTGAGCCCCACTACAATGTATGTTGTTTGAAGCAGTAGGAGAAAAAGTAGGAAAATATGTGGGATTCTGGGAGCTTTCGGGCCCATTTAATTAAAATGCCCTCCAAAATGACCTTCTGGGTGTGTCACAGGCAATACACAAACCTTAGCAAACTCCATACATTTGCAGAAGACAACATGTTCTGCACACAGACTCTGACACAAACTCACTTGACTTTTCTAATGACTCATTTAAATTAGCCTTTCCATCACGACCAGCAATGGACATATGATCCAATGTGTGGAATATCTGTCCATGCACCATATCATTAGATATAAACCTTTCCTTTTAGATACACAGAGTACAATTTAATGGTATAAGCGAGACTTTGGAGGGATTCTTTCAACTACTTACATGAACAGCTGGATCTAGTGCCCTTAATCACTTAAAACCATGTGTTTATCTAGTTATGTGCTAATTATAGTGCGTTTTTTTATGTTATTAAGTGTGCTTCCCTAGAGAGCCATGCTAGACAGTTCCTCCTATATAGCCTACTCTGACCTACTTCATACTCTTCAATTGAGTTCAGTTTATTGTGCAGGAATCAGTATTTACATCAGTTGATTTCATGACAGAGAATGTGACCTAATTGCGACTGAAGAAATGATACCAGATGATGCTTATTATGAAACTCTTTTAACATATTTTATGTCATAAATACACTGCTTTGTTTAGTGTTTAGGAAAGCAGTGGTGTTTTTGTTTGTTTGTTTTTGTTTGTTTGTTTGGTTGGTTGGTTGGTTGGTCTTGGGTTTTGATTTTTTGAGGCATGGTTTCTCTGTGTAGACCTGGCTATCCTGGAACAAACTCTGTAGACCAGGCTGGCCTTGAACTCACAGAAATCTGCCTGCCTCACCTTCCTGAATACTGGGATTAAAGACACGGACCACCACTACCTGGTGCAGTTTTGCATTTTTAATAAATGTGGATTCACCAATAGAAACATAATAACCATGAAACAATGAAAATTATGTACTATCTTCTAAATTTTTATTATGTTTATTTGTGTGTATGAGTGTGTGTGTGTGTGTGTGTGTGTGTGTGTGTGTGTGTGTGTGTGTGTAAAACTGTGCTGTAGCATGTACTGTGATCACAAGACAACTTGTGGAAGTCTGTTGATTCTCTCTTTCCACCACATGGGTTCCAAAATCAAACTCAGATCACAAGACTTCACTGCAAATCCCTTTACCAGCTGAGTCTTCTCTTCTATCTATAAGTTTATCTGGAATGCAATATTGTCATGTCAAAATAATGGAATCAAAGTAAGTTCATTCCTTGCTGTCACTGTACTCAGTTGTGGAAATGAAAATATACAAAAAGCCCCTTAGCTATTACTGCTGTCATGATAAGTTTTGATGAAACCTCCTAAACTGGAATATATTTATATATGTATGTATAACTTAGAGTGTGAAAACCTACATGCATATAAATAGCATATCTGAATCATATCCAATCCTCAGTCTTCCCATCGGTGCTGCCATTGTTCACATGGCTGTGGGACCAGCCACTACTTAGCAATGGCCATGCCTCTGAGGAAGAGTGACTCCCAACAGCTATCAACTGCCTTTGTCTCCTCAGTTCCCAAGGCCCCATCTTCCTCCATGCAGGCCTTTGACCCAGCTTGATCTTGTACAAATTATCATCTTTTGACCTTTAACTCGTTATTTATTCCATATTTCCCTTGGAAAATAGAATCTCAATGTCATTCTCATTTGAATGATGTATTTTAATAGCAGATGTACTGGAATTGTAGTTGTTCTTTGCAATAGAATAATTATAGTTGTTCTTTGCAATAGAATAATGATGCTTTGTTATTGTATAATTAATACTTCAGTAATTTGATATTTTTACATTCATTTATTAATTTAATTTATAATTTGTTCTATTTCTAAACTTACAAGGGTCCATTTCACCAAGTAATAACAATCATATCATATATATGGTTTACCTTGTTGCCAGAACAATAATCTTGGAGTTAATTCCTTTTTTTACTTATAAAAATTATCTTCATCTAACTTAGAAGCCTTTCTTTAAATTGCTTAGTCTTACTTTATTAGTCCAGCTCAGTGTTATTTTAATTAAAAATATGTTTGGAATGGATAACTGAATAAAAAAAATCAGCTCTTCTGTAATTATAGCCTGTTAGATGGAAAAGGAGCACATTATTAAAATCTCTTTATAGAAAAGAAAACTCTCTAAATGATAGGTTTTTCTCTAATATTTCAATCTGATTTGCTCCTGAAAACATGTTGGACACTTTTCTATTTAAAAGTTGGATGATTTGGGGATTTAGGTAAAAGGTAGAACCTTGCCTAGGAAATGCAAGGTCTGGGTTCAGTCCCCAGCTCCAGAAAATAAGGTGGTAAAAGTTAACAAATTCTCCTCAAGTGCCTGCCTTGAGGGGATTTCTACCAGGGTCCAGAACAGATGCTACAAGTGGCTAAGGACACTAATTCGAGGAATACTCAATGAATCTAAGCACACTGAGTTCATTAGTCCATTCACTTTATTCTTCTATGGTGATTCTATCTGCACAGTTTCTTTTCTGCTCTCTTACTTAGCTCTCTTTCCCTCCTGCTCTCGGTCCCTCCTGCTCTCAGTCCCTTCTGCTGTTCTCTCACCATTCTACCTAGTTCTGTTCCTCTCCGTCCTCATCTTTGTTCTTCTCCATCAAATCCTCTCAGTGCTCTCAGAGAACCAGTCTATATACCCACACAGTAATTCTTTGGCAAAGCAATTCGAGGCTTGAAGTTTTCAGCGTCTCAGAGAGAGAGAGGTGATAAAGGATCCACACATAAAGCAATAATTGTCAAGTATTGGTGAAATTATTAAGGCCACTCCACGTAGTTAAAAGGGAGTTTATTTAATGGTGTAACTTACAAATGAAGGGAGAGGTAGGTTGCAGGTTCTGGGAAAGAAGCAGCACAGTCCAGTGGTGTTCTCTGGAGAACTCTCCTCTGTCTACCTCTAGTGTCCAGCATCCAAACAGGAAGAGAGCGCCTCGCATCCCGATCTAGGGTCTTCAGGGCCCTCCCTTGGCCCCGCCTTGTAGGCATAATAGTTAGAAGATAGATAGAAGCCTCAATGGGGGTTGGAACTTCCAGACCAAAGCTGGAATGGCTACCCACTACAGTCAAGCTTCCAATTACAACCCAAAAGGGGAATGACTAAAGGGGAGTTCTCTGGTAGGGTCAACTAAAGGCTAAGATCAATTAGGGAATTTATGTGCTCAAACTATAATCTAGAAATGGCTAGATAGAATGTTAACGGTCAATATGTCACAAGAAAGTAAACTGTTTTTGGTGCCACTTTTCCCACTTGTCCAGGCTGCAGCTGCTCTCTGATAGGAAGGGAGACATATGCTTAGTGGCTAAGCAACTTATGTCAGAGCATGTAGCATTTTGGTTAGTAAAAGCACTTTCACTCAGAGTGCTGAGGAGAAAATCTAGGAATAGCACCTGGCTGAGGAGGAATTAAAACTGAATTTGCACCAGAGAGAAGCTTGGCACATATCACCTGCCTGGTCTTATAGGAAATCTCCTTGGGTCAGTGAGAAGTAACTGCCTTAATTCAGTAACTAGCAAATAGCTAAAACATCATCCCAGGAATGTGAGCAGTAAATCTCTTAAGATAGGGTCTTGTATAAATAACCTGGGGTGAAGGTACGGAGGTGAGGATTTAATTGTTAGTGGTTTCTTTTCTCTTGTGGGTGAGATGAGCTAATGTTTATATATGTGCAGTTTTGTCCTTGGAAAAAGGTATCTTTGCTGAAATATTTTTGTCTGGAGAATGGCCCTGGCCAGATATATGTTAATGAAAAATAAACACAGCTGGAGACAGTTGTCCAGTTACCCCAAATGTATAGGGAAAGTTGTGCCCAAGACTGAGATGCAATCGTGAGATTACATGTACAGGTGACATGGAAATGCACGGTAAATGGGGAGAATCATAGCTGTTATTGCACAAGAAGTTTACAACAAGAGACAGCCAGTTCATTCAAAAGGCAGTAATTCCATAATGCCTTGTGTGATGGTTTCGTCTAACAGAACCCTTGGTCTTGATAGGTTGGCCTGCTGAACATTAGTTGTCACTGCTGTATACTCTCATGGATTTTTGCTACTAGCAGCTCTCAATAAAACATCACTTCTATATGCTGGTTCTCATCCATCTAAAACATCAATCTTTTTTTTTCCAATTTTACTAAGACATATTCAAATGTCTATTTATTTAATAACCAATCATTTTTTCACAATACAAACCATTTCAAACACAAATTATCTAATAATCTAATAATTAACTTATTTATATACATGTGTTGTATATTTTGTAATAATGCTAATCAGTGTATATATACATATATATTTTATTTCAACACTATAAAAATGGGTTTTGTAATATAAATATATAAATGCAATAATCCTTCATATGCACAGTATACTCAACTACCAACCCAATAGACTATCCCTAAATTCTGATAGCTATGGGTGGGTGGAGGAGCTGCTGGCAGAGGCTTTGGGACAAGCCATCATGAACAAGCAGCTTGTCAGTCTGAAAAACAAAGGTACTTTGGGGCATTGATACAAAGATTCTGCCATCCTTTGCTCCAAGCAGAGCTGGAAGAACAGATTTTGGATCACAGAGATTATAACAACTTTCTCTATAATAATCTGACAGTTTGTTCAAACAAAATTTAACTATATGACCCACTGTCCCTGAGTACTAAAGAAAGGGTCCTATTTATCAAGGATGCTACTGGAAACAATTATGTTCTCTGCCAACATAGGATCAGGATTACACTGTTGGTGGTACTGTTAGACCTCTATCATCTGCATCACTCCAAAGGAATGGATCAAGGCCAAATTCTGTAACTCCTGGACTCTTTCAAAGAGACAGACATTTTCATGAATGAATTCTAGGAAATCATATGCTTTTCAGGCCACATATGAGACAGCCAGAGACTCCATTATCTGGGAAAGCAAGAGGGCTTATGTGGTTTGTATTCACGTCACACAGTTGGCACTGGACAGGTCACCACCACTGCTCTAGCAAGCTGACCTGAGTAGTTCTTGCCTACTGGCCAGTTCTATACTCTACTTCTAGCAAGCAGATATGGCAGATTCCTGGCCAACCTCTATCTCTACTGCAGCCACAAAATAAATAAACAAACAAATAAATAAATAAACCATATCCTTATTTTTTTATTCCAATACAGTGATTTATTTCTATCTGTACCTACACAAATATGCTTCTTGATTATATAAATCTATCTGAGATCTCCTGTTTTCCCAGTCAATGCTACCTGAACCTAGCATATCTCTTATTAGAAAGGAGATGAATAGGTGTTAAATATGTTTGCAAGATTTTTATTAGGTAGATATTTATTATGAAATTTGGTTCTTTTAGAAGAGGAAATAAATATGGAATCTACAGAAAAGATCCAAGACTACACGTTAGATATCTATATGCTACCTGTTTATCATAATAGTAAAGTTTTGAGAAACTTCAGATTTATTTCATAATTTTTAAACACTAACAAAGTCATTTTGGAACCTATGCTTCTTTGACTAAAATGAATGTCTCCTCACTCTGGCAAATGTCCATTATGTGGTTTTGAACAACACTTCTTCATACATAGTTACATCATGACCAAAAGATCATTTGTGCTTTGGAAATGTTGCCACTAGCATTGCTTTTCATGAAAAATTCTGACTAGATAGGTCATTTAAGGCCTTGACCAGTGCTTGGGGTAAGTTTTCAGAGACTGTCTTGTCCAGTTAGGAGTGCCACTTTAGTAATATCATTGAGGTCAAGATGCTGTGCACTTTGAGCAACTGTCGAGCTTTACTGTTGACTCCATGAACTTGCTATGTAACCTGGGCTGGCCTTCTGATCCCCTGCAGAACACTGGAATTACAGTTCTGCACGAGTATGCCTGGCTTGACTCCTGTATTTACCGAAGCTTTCTTAGTTAAACACATCCCTCTAAGTGTGACTGACTGTGGATACCGGAAAACTGTTGTATTACAGTATCCATCTTTCCATGTCTGCCTTTTATGCAATTAAGCTATACTTCAAAGTTAGTGATGTACTGCTCCTGGCTTAGAAATGCAATTTGTCCTCAGGCATGGCCTTCATCATCTCCAGACAGTGCTATTCACATTCATACTGAGACAATTTTTTTTCATCTTATCTCAACTAGTCTCTTATAAATTCATTTATTAGTTTCTTTCTATAGAGAGAACATCCTTTTCTTTTCTTCATATTTCATACATTAAAGTTTCCATCACATAGTTAAAGGGTTCTTACATTTCTTTGATTTGTGTAGTACAGATGGTCAGGTTTATGAATTTGAAGATTATAGAAAGTAAATGTTTGAGTGTGGAAGAAAACCACAGTGACTTGAACTGGAGACTGGCTGGAAGATGAATTCTAGAGAGGGGAAGACATGGTTTATCTTCCACTTCTCAATCCATCTAACTCTTCTGAGATTAACTCAATTTATTTCTCTCTGTCTCTCTCTGTCTCTCTCTGTCTCTGTCTCTGTCTCTCTCTCTCTCTCTCTCTCTCTCTCTCTCTCTCTGTGTGTGTGTGTGTGTGTGTGTGTGAGTGTATGTGTATATACATACAAATTAATAATGAATGGTTTGATATTTTGCATTTGTTTATTGATGCAAATGTTAAAGTTTTATAGCAATAACATTTATACTATGCATATTTGAGAACAAGTAAGAGTTTTGAAGTGGTTTTATAACCTGAATCTTATATATAGTACAAGAATATAGTTAGTTTTCTTAATCATAATTCCCTATGGAAGCCTACAATGAGAAGATGAAGCAATCTACATAACAATTAGAAAAGATGTTGTTGGATGGTACACATTCCTACTATAAGTCACATTTTATAAACATTAGACTTTTCTTATACTATCACTGGAGGAAAATGTTAATATTTATATTCTTAAAAACCACCTACCCACTGTTAGTCAGGCAGTGGTGACAACAAGCCTTTAATCCCAGCACTCACAAGGCAGAGGCAGCCAGATGTCTGTGAGTTCCAGGATAGCCTGTTCTACAAAGCAAATTCCAGGACAGCCAAAGATACTCAGAGAAACCCTGTCTCCAAAACAAAACAAAAAACAAAAGAACCTCCCTCTGGTCTAAGATTTATCAAAAAACAGAGAAGCTTTATTGCATACAAACTTGTCTAAAAAGTGGGGCATATTGCAGCATCAACTCGCATGGAATTAGAGTTTATTTTATTGAGTGGACCAAGTCACTGTGCTGACTGGGTCTTCTGAACCAAAGAAGATACCTACATGTTTTCATTTTTCTGTGCAAAGACTCTAACCCAGTGTTCTGAAATATTTCTTGGTTGTATTAATTAGGTATGGAAAAAATATCAAATTTCAATTCCCAAAACAATAAGGCTACAATATCATTTCATTATGAATTATACTCTAACTTTCAGAATCCACCAAGTCAAATAAAACATTTCATTGAGTTCTGCTTCTTTGTCCTGTATAACAATTTCAGAATATCGTTTTTATGAGTAAACACCATATAGTTATATTTAGAAGATAAATATAAATATAAAATCATTTTAATTTCTTATTTTTTAAAAGCAAAGTTTTATTTAAATTCTTTTTATTCAATATATTTTGGTTTTTCCTTCCCCAATTCCTCCCACCCAACTTAACCCTCCACCCCCACCTCTCTCTCTCCCTCACATACACACACACACACACACACACACACACACACACACACACACACACCACAAAAATATGGAGTCTGTTTTGTGTGGGCCAATTACTCCTGGACATGAGGATTGCCATGTATTATGGTTGAAAGACCCCATTCCATTGGGGTCTTCTTTATGGCAGAAACACCACTTTAGGATTAGGAAAATATAATCCTGGTAAGGCAATTTGTTTGGCAAAGCTATCAGACAAACAGTACAAAGTGGACATGAGAAACATGGATGGGGTGCATTGAATTGAATGAAAGGAATGAGCTCAATAGCCACTCCAAAACAATGATGAAGAATAAAATTTGGTATTTATTCTTCAAACATTGTCCATGTTATTTACCATTTTTCTACCTCTTTGAAAGAGGCTTTTTCTCACTTGTTTTAAGTAGTAAATATAAAGCCAAACTCCCATAAGATTAAGCACAGAAAACAGTGAAGCAATTGATGTAAGGCAGAGTATCAAGGATGGATACTTGGGACAATCCACTTTGATCAAGATGGGGTTAAGCAAGTTCTCAGGTAGCTATTCTGTGAATTTACCCAGAAAATTGCTTAATAGGGCTTCTTCAAATGAAACTATATTTTAAAGAAAATAACTGGTTCAAATGTCATTTCAAATTTATAAACCACATCTCCAGTATCATTTCACACATGAAAAATCAGTAATAGAATCATTTGGGGGATTATGCTTTCATACAGATTTTTAACTGGGAATCTTTCTCTTGAACACTTTTTGGTGAAATTGTATAAAACTATTTTTTTAGAATAGTTGCCATAAAGCTCAGAAGGACTATATAATCTCTATTCCTTCTGCACTCTGCTTTTAATATTGTGCTTGCTTCTCTGAAACCATTTAGGGAGCTCATTAAATTAAGCCTTGGTTGCTTAATTAAACCACTGTGAAATAGTGTACATTGTTCTTCCATACTTTGCAAACAAACCCTCTTTGCCAAATACCTGAGAACCCATAGTTGTTACTTTGAAGTTCCAGTTCCAGAAGAAGGCAAGCTTAAGACAAGAATGAAAACAAAGGTAAATGTTCCCTGATAGGGGTGTATTATATAGTATAATAATAGCAGATTGACTTAATGAAGGATTGAAGAATGTAAGTTCTGAAGCCAGCCCCAAGGTCTAAAGGCAATGGATTATGTTTAATGATAATTTGGAGAAAATAAAACCTAAGTTGCATACTCTACAAAGTTATGTTGAATATAAAGACTAAGTATAAATAACTAAAAGAAAAAATTGCATGTATGTATGTTCACATGTCAGGGCACATATGTGTGCATATTTACATATGATTGTCAAAGTCTAAAGTAGATGTTGGGAATCATCTTGGTCACTTGGTCACTCTCCATCTTATTATTTGAAGTAGACTCTCTCATTGAACCCAGAGCTTGCCAATTCCAGCTGTTCTAGATACCCAGCTTGCCTGGGGGCTCACATGTATCTGCTTCCTGAGTGGTGATATTAAAGGCCACTATCATGATGTTTGGCTTTTGAAAATGAGTTGTTGGAATCTGAACTCTGGACCTCATGTTTGTTTCGGAAGCATTTTAACCACTGAGTGAACTCCCCAGCCCCATTGCCTTTTGTTTTTTGTTTCTTTGTTTTTAAATGTAAAAGTTCAGAGTTTATTAATAGCAGCTATGCTAATTGTATTTGTTTTAATGTTTTGGTGCTGGCAGTTGAGTCTGATACCTCAATGACATGCTGTACTACCAAATTGCAACCCTAGCCTGTTAATAATATTTAAATAGAGCATCAATGCTGACTAAGATTTGAGATGCTTCCTAGAAATCTCACAGTTATGATAGTATCAAGACAGTTTCTTATTTAATAAAAATTCAAGCATGTGAGTCCTCCTGGAGATTCCAGTTGTAACAACTTGAAGTATCAATACTTTATGATGGTCTGGCAGCAACTTTGGAATTAGGGAGGGAGTTAGGTTTCAGTCCTTGGCCCACTACTTCCTGGTCGTATGACATTGAGAAGGTCAGTTTTAGTTTTTAATAATGGACATTACTTTGGTGGTAACAGAAATATTTAGGTACTTATGGAATTTAATAATAGTAACCAGATCTTTTACCATAGAATGAAAAGTGCCTAGAAATTTAGAAATTCTGCAGCATATTGTTTACTCTGCCACTCTCTCTTCTTTCCCTTTCTCCTCTTGCCGTCCTTTCTTCCTCTCTCTCCCACTTCCTCTCACTTTCTCTGTCTCTCTGTCTCTCTCTATCTCTCTGTCTCTGTCTCTCTGTCTCTGTCTCTGTCTCTCTCTCTCTCGATGAATTTGTTCTATGTTTACAAAACAGTTTAGAGCCAAGAAAGGGCAAAAGAAATTGAGATATGGAAGTTAGAGGGTTGCTATGACTAGGGTAGAAACACCAAAAGCTATCTCCTTTTCATAACTCTAGTTCCTCATTGGCAAAATAAGTGCAATAACTCACAATAAAGCTGCTCTGAGAATGTGTAAAACTAAACATGAAGCTTTCTGAGCAGCCAGATGTTAATTTTAATAAATAATCTTTTCAATATCATTCTGCCCAGGAACAACATGCCTAGAATGACAGCATGTGAAGGGCTACCATTAACCCTAAATCCTGGCACTCTCATATTTGAGAAGACTAACTAGTCATTTATAAGATCCAAAGCAGACTAGACCCCCTTGCTTCCTCTCTGCCCAGATTTTCAAATTTTTCTATATGTGTATCAAAATGCAGCACAAATAGGGCAGCCACTACAATGACAATTATATTTGGAAAAAATAAAAATTGTTGGTTATGAAACAGGAAAATATTATTTAGTATGAGTGAACAAAAAGAGTTGCCTCATAATAGTATGTATGCTAAACACTTAAAGTTATGGTATTGTACTTTAAAAGGTGATTTTATAAACCAAGAAAGTTGTGGAACCCAGATTTTCATCAGCTATAGTAAGAGGTAAAATTCATCATCTAAAATTAACAAACAGCAACACATTTAACAATGGGAGGCAAATATGAATGATGTGATAAAAGTAGCATGGCTCTGCCTGGGAAGTCAGGAACATAGCAAACAGTACTGGGATGAGACACAACTCTTTTCCTGTAAGACTTAAAGAACATATTTGATTAATCTTTATAAGAACTCCCTGTGTTAAGAGTATCACAGGGCATAGTTATATCATGTTTAAGAATAGCCCTAAGTCAACTTTTAAAACTAAGCTGACATTGTCATTGTTGCAGTTTAGAACAACTCCTCCCTAACTCCAAACACCTCTAAATTTGAACAAATTAGAGCAAGTATATCTGGAGAAGCTTTACTGAGCTATAGGAATATGAAACCCATACTCTACAAATTTTAGCAGCACCACCCATAGCAAGAAAATTCTCACAACACAGAGAGAGAGAGAGAGAGAGAGAGAGAGAGAGAGAGAGAGAGAGCGAGCAAATAAATAACACAGTAAAAGAAAAGATCACATATAAATCATTACTGCCCAGAACCGGGAAGCTTTCTACTTCACTGGTTGTCAGTGCTCTTGTGGAAAATCGTTTGAACTTGTTAAATGGAAATACTAATACTCAGACTACTCCACACATACACTAATGCACTGTTGAACATTCATGAGTAATAGTTCTCAATTAAAAGTAGAGACAATTCTCAAGAAAACCAGCATCACCAAATAAAAATCAGTCTACCTCAGTGAAATCATAGTTACGGAAAAAAAAAAAAAACAGCCCTTACTTATTTGCCCTTGGGACTATTAATGCCTGTAATATTCCTTAGTTGTAAACTGTAACCCTCCTCTCACATGGTCCTGGGGCTTGGAACATTCAATACTCAGTCTATGAGAATTCAATCCAAGAAACCAAACTAAAATGTCTTCTGGCTGGTTATGCACCTCAGGAACTGCAACCAGGCTCAACAGATGAAGTTCAGGATCCCAGCCTGGTTACACTAGATTCGTTCCAATTTACATCTAATGACAAGTTACAAGTGCCTAACATTTTTTTATAATTCTATTTTCCCAATTCTTTGCCTGTTCTTAACAATCACACATTTTTCAGAATTGCTTCAACCTTTCTGTGAGTTATAGTCTGATTCCACTCACTGTGGAATAACCCTTCAGTTTTGTCTGGGAAAGCATGTCAGGTCAAATATGTAGCACAGCTTGCTTTTCAAACATTTCCCTATTATGTTGTATCCATGAATCTTTGTCTTTTAAAAATGCTGTCTGATGACAGCTATGTGTGTCTGATCATACACACACAAAAACAAACAAACAAACAAATTGTGATAAATTTTAATTTGACACTACATGTGATGATTCTCTATGGTCTCACATTAGTGTTTATATGAGGACAGACATTTAAAGAAGTCTCTAATGTGAGAAGTCGATTCTCAGAGACAATGAAGACAAGGGTCAGGTTTGAGTTGGAATAACTACCCATTTGAAAATAACATTGTCCATTTTAATACCAGCACTTAGTAAATTTGTAACACTTCATTCCTTAACATATTAAACATAATTTTAAACAAAATTACCATTCTTTCAATTTGTTGAAGATATATTGAACCTAGAATTCAAGGTATCTTCTTTACTTTCACACTTTGAATAAATTCAGGTACTCTTAAAGGTATTTGTTAGGCAAATCCAGGTTTGTCAATGTGATAAAATTAAGTACTAATTTTTAACGACAACAACCAAAAAAACTCTCTAAACTATGCTGTTTAAACAACATAAATTCTGAAAGAATAATTTCATTAGAATTGTATTGTGAAATAATCATTTTGCACACTGTGAAGATACGACATTCTGATTTAATAAAAAGCTGAACAGCCAATAGCTAGGCAGGATTTTGAGGGCAAAGAGGACACTGGGAAGAAGAAGGGAGATGCGAGGAGATATGGAGGAAGCATGACATGTAGGAGATGAGATAACAAGCCATGAGCCAAGTGGCAGCTCATAAATTAACAGAAATGGGTTAGCTTAAGTTATAAGAGCTAGTTAGAAACAAGCCTAAGCTTATCAGTTGAGCTTTCATAATTAATAATAAGTTTTTCCATGTGGTTATTTGGGAGCTGGTGGGACAAAGAAAAACTCTCAGCAGAATTGCTGCAATGTCAATGCTAGCATTTCAGCAGTGTTATGTGGGGTACAAGCAGAATATCTAATACCTCCACAGAATTACTTATATTCTATAGCTTTGAGTTAACATTGCCTAGATCTTTATATAAATATCCACCAGTTTTTATTTTTATTATGTCCAACAAATGAAGTATATTTTTTTTTACATATGAACTCAAATTTGAATAAAGGGTCCCTGCCTAAATTTTCTATTTTTCCTAAAGTCTTATTTAGAAGGGTTTTTCTTGTAGTAGCTTTCCTTTCCATGAAAACTTTTACACAAGCAAAAGTAACATGTTATGTTATCTCTATGCACACTTGTGGTTATACCATAGAAGGTGACACATTTAGGCCTTTGGTAATCTCTGTAGTATTTAATAATAGTTATGGACATTTTACATTTTTTATATAGATTTTATTGTGACATTTAAAAATTTGGCTATATTTTTGGAATTAAGGAATTCTCTGTTTGCAATATATTTAGTCATTTAAACTTTAAAACTGATGGTATGCAGCCTTCAAAAATTTGTTTAGTTATTTTATCTTTTGAATTTTGTTATTAATATTTTTCTCTAATACTAGTTGGGAAAATCATGTGTCTTTTGTGCAAAATTATAGAACATGCAGTCTTAGTCACTGTGAAGAGATACCATGACAATGACGAAAGCAACTCTTTTGAAAGAAAGCATTTAATTAGGGGCTTGCTTGCAGTTTCAGAGGTTTAGTCCATTATCATCAAGGTAGGGAACATGGCAACATGTGGGCAGGTGCTGCAGTAGTAGCTGAGCTCTACATCCTGGCCTGTAGGTAAAGACAAAGAGACTGGGCCTGGTTTGGGCTATTGAAACCTCAAAGCCCACCCCAGTGACCTACTTCCTCAAACAACACCACACCTCCTAATCCTTCTAATCCTTTCTAGTGGTGTCATTCCTGGTGACTCCTTTCTGCTTTTTGAGAGCAGCATTCTTCTCTCTCTTGAGCTGGTTTCACAGCTGGTCTGCAACTCTTTTTGGCAGGCATCTCTTGACTCTGGCATCTCCAACATCTTAGGGTCTCCAATGCAATCCAGGCTTCTCCTTAACAGCTTCATTCAACAGTCTCTCTGGGCCTTCATAAAGGGCCTCATCTGACACATGCCTGGCTTCAGTCATTTTCCTTAACCAAGGAAGAAGATTCCACATCCCCTTATCCCTTTTCTTGTATTCTTTTTTTTTTTTTTTTTTTTTTGGTTTTTTGAGACGGTTTCTCTGTGTAGTTTTGGTGCCTGTCCTGGATTTCACTCTGAAGACCACAATGGGCTCGAACTCATAGAGATCCGCTTGGCTCTATCTTCTGAGTGCTGGGATTAAAGGTTTGTGTTAACCCTGCCCAGCTGTATTCTTAACTCTAAAGCCAGAACTACATGGCCAAAGCTGCGAAGTTCTGCTGCTTGATGGGGCCTGAACTTGGGGCATTTCATTCAATGACATTTGCATCAGCTTTGTATTGTTCATGATTTCCTTCACTGCCTAAGATTTCCTTTAATTTCCATTGATAAACTGGAAGTTTAGCTGGGTGGGATCTTTCATGGAGGTCACCAACCTTCTATTCCATTTAGTATCATGCTTTTCTTTCAATTTTTTGTCTCCTTGAACACTGAACTTTGGTCCACTACACTTCCTGGTGCTTCTTTTCTTCTCAAAATGTACATTTTATATTTCTCTTTGTTCAGCTTTCTTCTTTTCATCATAAATCTGCATAATAGTGACCACTAATAACTACATGGCACAGTCAATATTAAGCTGTCTTGAAATCTCCTCTGCTAGCACCATTAATTCAAAACTCTAAAATTTAGTCTTAGGAAGACATTTTGGACAAGGGCAGAAAGCAGCCACATTATAGACAAAAGTTCCAAAGTCTTCCATATTCTTCCAGCAAACAGCATGGTCAGGCCTGTCATAGCAATACCCTACTCCCTAGTACCAACCTCTGTCTTAGTCATTGTTCTATTGCTGTGAAGAGACACCATAACCAAGATAACTCTTATGAAAGAAAGTATTTAATTGGGGACTTGGTTATGGTTTCAAAGGTTCATTCCATTATCATCATGACTGGGAACATGGCAGCAGACAGGTGTTGGAAAAGTAGCTGAGAGTTCTACATCCTGATCTGTAGGCAGAGAGGGAAACTGAGCCTAGCCTAGTTTATAAAACCTCAAACCCACCAACAGTAAGACACTTCCTCTAAGGCCATACCTCCTAATCCTTCTAATCCTTGCTAATAGTGCCACTATATGAGCCTATGGTGGTCATTCTTATTCAAACAACCATACATGCTATTTTATATGTGGGTTTTTTTTTCCCCAGAATTTTATGTTGATGAAATAATTGCATATTGCTTAAATAGCTTCAATAGGACTTTTTTCCTAATTTAGTGTTTGTTTACTATTTAAAAATTCATCTTGAAATACACCTTTATATTTTGGCAAGATGTTATGTTACATTCGTGTGTACATAAATAAAAAGTACCAAGTCCTATAAGAATTGAAAAGCTGAATATGATAATCTCAGGTCTGAATAATTATATTAGCATGGAGATTTGCAAGCACAGTTCAAACTAAGCAAGATGGGTAGTTAAAAGGCTAGCAAACTTTTAAATAATAGTAATTGAATTTAATAGTCAATGGAAACTAATTGAATTCAAAGGTGTAACATGAATCTTAAAAGGTCTTATTAATAAAAAAACAAACTGAGAACCAAGTATTGGGGTGAACACTGAAAGATCAGAGAAACAGAACAAGTCACATCCAACCTCACCTTGCCAGCTTCTCAGCTGATCTTGTTTCCTCAAACTGGAAGCCTCTGAGTCCTCATCTGAATGGATCTCAGGTAAACTGCTGCTAAAAGCCAAAAGCTTAAAAAGCTAAAGTTCCTGGCCCTCATGCTTTATATACCTTTCTGTTTCCTGCCATCATTTCCTGGGATTAAAGGCATGTGTCTTTTCCAAGCAAGACATGAGATCTCAAGTGCTGGGATTAAAGGTGTGTGTCACCATGCCTGGCTATTTCCAGTGTGGCCTTGAACTCACAGAGATCTGGATGGATCTCTGCCTCTGGAATGCTAGGATTAAATGTATGTGCTACCACTGCCTAACCTCTATGTTTAATGTAGAGGCTGTTCTGTTCTCTGACTCCCAGATAAGTTTATTGGAGTGCATAATATATCAACCACACAAAGGAGAAGTATAATTTTAAAGCAAAATCTCCCTAAACAATTCTAAGCTAATTTTATGTACAATTGTGAGATATTAGTGTTCAGTGTTGGTAGAGGCCATAGTGCATAGGCACTGGCACCCTTAAGCTGGGCCAGCATGGACTCTGCACTAGAGCTCTGGATGGCTGAGTTTCAGAGACATGATCACTCCATTTCTCACTAGTCGCTGTGTAGAAGATGGGGCTGCCCTGATCCATTGGCATTCAGAAGCTTGAGGCTCTCACTGATTTGTTGACTTTCAGAGGCATGGTTACTGAATTGAGGCTGGTATGGTCAGTTGAGTCTCACAGCATGTGAACTGATTGGAAGTTATCTCCTACTTTATCCCAAAATGCTGTCATTTTAGAATAGGAAAATATGTGTTTGTAATTAAAATGTCTTCCTTTTGGTCTCACCCCAATCAGCTATAGGAAATACCTCAAGGGATAGGCCAGGTCCTTTCTGGTGTACAAATGGATTTAGTTGGTCTGTTCAGTTATGCCATTTAAATATTGTTCTTTTTTTTTAAAAAAAAATAGTCACATGAAAAATACTTCCCTGGGAAAAAAATGAGTACAGGGTCTTTAGGTAGCCCAAACAGAAAATAAGCATTCCAATAACATGTAGTACAATTATGATGTCACATCCATTGTCAATGCTTCTTCAAATAAAATACTTGGCATGTATTATAAGAGCTCATTTTCAGAAATTACATTAAATAAATGAATGTCATGTGTTATCAGAGGAAATATGTGTCTCAGAAGGGAATGTAGGAGAGTTACTGTGTGTGCCTGTTTGTATTAGAAATAACATCTACATCACAGAAATTTTACTTAATGATGCAATTATATGATAATTGACATAGCAGCAAAGCCCTTTATTAGATTTTTCAAAAGTAGATTTTCCTTAGAGAAGCATGTGTGTGTGTTATTCTGGTGATGTGTACCATTTCTTATGATTACTGTTTTGCCTTCATGGATCTGGAGTTTAGACTTTCTGGGATTTTTTTTTTAATGTAGAGACTATCTCAACTTTTATGTATATACCTAATAAAGTCTGAAAACAGTGAAGGTATTATGAACGCACAGGTATTCAAGTTTCTCCTATAACATTGTTACATGAATATATCCATTTTGCTATCATAGAAACTTTAGAGAAAGAAGAAACACTATTCATAAGCAGTCATGTGTACCCCCTAAGACACACACACACACAAAGGAAAGAGAGAGAAATGCATAAAATATTCATTCACTATCAGAAACTTCAAAAAAATATTACTTTGTCATGTGGGTGAATGCAGAGCAATAGAACAACTTGATAATCCCAAGGACAGTCTGTTGCCTAGACTGTCTTCATTCCTCCCTCTTGGTGGTGTGACAGGTCCTTTGATGCCACTGCATACTGATTTTTAAGAACTGAGATGATTGGTTCCTTTTCTTTCTCCCTGTACAGCCACTGGATGAATTTATTCATCTGTTTAATGTGTCTGAGGGCAGCAGGAACCTATTTTATGAAGGAGAAATGTTTACTTTATAAAATGCTGAAGTGTCACTCCAGGACAACCTTTACCCACTGTTGCTGAGTGAAAAACACCAGTATTTGGAGTGTCAGTGTGAGTCATGGCTTAGTTCGCTTCTTGAACACTGAAATTGTTTTCCTTTCTTGCTTTCCAGAACTTACTAAATGTTGACCATCAAAATTTAATAAAGAAGTCTTTTCCTGTATTTTCCAATAAAGGGCTTTTTAAATGCCAAAGTGCTAGGCATTCTTGACCTTAAACACACTGGAGCATCTAGGTAGATTTAGCAGACAGTATAATCATGTAGCATTCTGTTTTTCAGTTCACCTGGCACATTTTTCCCATGGTAGTAATGATTTTGCTAAAACAGACTAATCAGCATGAGTAACCTTCTGTAGAGAACTCCAGTTCATAGAGATACACTCAGTGAATGGGAAGAGGAGTTGGCAATGGAGAAGGGTGTTTGATAATTGCATAAACTTTTAAAAATTGGAAACTTTCTGAAGTTGGGAACTTTTAAGGCTCTTCAATTATTATGTTAAGTATTAGTTTCAAGGATTTCATTTGTTATTTGGAAGAGAGACAATTCTAGAGAGGGAGCCTCTGTCTTACAAATGGTTACATAGAAGTTTGGATAGATGTTCTGAATTTCTGATTTACTCCAACATGGAGAACTGCATTATTTTGTTATTGTTTGAGTTTTTGAGACAGGGTCTCATACAGCCCAGGCTAGTATCTAAGCATTATGAAGTCAAGGATCACCTTGAACTCCTGATCCTCCTGCTACCACCTCCCAAGTTCTGGGATGGCAGGTATGTGTCACCACGCCAGGCTGAAGAAATGAATTACTCTGTATTAGTATATGGCATTATACCCAACATCAAATCCCTGCTTGTAGTTACTATGGATTATAAAACAAACAACTGTGGCTCTATGAATTATTCTGTTGCTTCTGATAAAAAAAGATACATATTCAATGCTCATTTTGGCATGGCAATTAGGCTACAGATTTTTTGCTTATGTATCTATCAGAGAGGTCCAAGTTATTAACATTTCTGTACATGTGTCTGCCCCCCACACACACACACATACATGTGGACATCCATTCCTACAGACTATTCACATGCTAGTAGTGTAGGCAGCCTGTGGCTAGCAGTTTGGGGTTATCCATGATCATATTCACAACATGCCAGTTTTCCCTTTTTGACTTAGGAAACCAAGTGGGTCTAGGAGCAAATGTCATTGCTGTATCCTGACTTTTCTTCCATGTAAGTCCCCTTTTCTCCCTTAAACCAACTCAGTATTAATTCTACAAAATAATAAAAAAAATCTAGTTACATGTTTGATTAGTGGTGCCTTTCACTTTGGCAGCCTTTGTGTTTTTGTGATCATTTAGTTTATTAAAATATATTAATCCAGTTGCTTGGGCCAAAAACAAGTAATATTTTATGCAAGATAATTATGTTATTAAATTCTTAATGACTCAGAAAATGGTCTAGCTCCTTGATTGATGCACAGTCATGAGAACTGGAGTCTGGATCCCAGTACCCATGTACAAAGCTAGGTGTCAATGAATAACTACAACCCCAGCTCTGAGGGGCCCAAAGACAAGTACTTCTAGGACTTTCTAACTTTCAGCCTGGTCAGGAAAACATGAGTCCAGCTTATGAAGAGAGCATGCCTCAAAGTTATAAGCAGAGAGTGATAGAGGACACTTGCTCACGGGCACACCTGCACACAGATAAGTGCTACATATCCTCACAGTCACACATGCAAATAAATACATAACAAATAAATATGTATATTTATTTAATAAATATATTTATAATATAATGTTAATATGTGTTACTAAATTAATTTTATTAAATTTACTTAATTTAATAATAGATAATTAGATGTGTTAAATATTGTAATATTAATAAATAATAAAAAATGAGATACATTTCCCCAGTGAATTGGTGGGACTATTTCAAAAAAAAAAAGAAAGGAAAGTCCAAACCACATCTCCCACCTCTTCATTATCTCTCTCTCTCTGTTTAAATATGAATATTTTTCTTATTAATTAATATTAATTAATTATAGTTAAGATGCAAAGTAATGGGTTTCATCATGATATTGTCCTATTCTATCCACGTATCATTGTACTTTCCATTTTTGCTCCCTAACTACTCTTAACCATGATACCCTTCTGCAGCCTGTGGTCCCCCTCTTTCCTGCTTTCATATCATATATTCTGCTTGCTTGCTTCACTCTGCACTGGCTAGTGTCTCTTCTCTCATGACTACCTTTCTACTTCTAAGTCCTATATAAATGTGTTTGTGTTAATTTAAACCTAGATTCCACAGAGGAGAGAAAACATAAGATATTTATATTTCTGAGTTAATCTTATTTCACTTAACATAATGATCTCCCAATCCATTGATTTTCTTACAGGTGTCATAATTTTACTCATTTTGTACCTAAATAAAATTCCATTGGGGATATGTTTCTTTTTATCTATTCATGTGTTGATGAACATCTATGCTGGTTTCTTAACGTTCTTATTTCTGGATCAGCAATAAACATGGCTGTGTGAGTATCTCTGGGTTATGCTGACTTTGAATTCTTTGGATATACACAATAGTACTCTAGCTGCCTGTATGATAGATACTTGTGTCTTTAATATTTTGAGGAATGTCCACACTGACTTCCATAGTGGCAGCACCTGTTCACATTCCCTCAGCTGTGTGGAAAGGAGTCTCTTTCCACATCCCTTCCAGCACTTGTTTACTTCAAGATGCTAGCTAGCTATTCTGTCTGGGATGAGACGGGATCTTGATGTAATTTTAATTTTCATTTCCCCAATGGCTAAGTATACTGACCACTTTCAAATATTCATGGGTCAAATTTTGTTTCTTCCTTGAGAACTTTCTGTGAAGTTCCTTAACCCCTTTATTGACTGGGTGATTTGAGTTTGGTGTTTAAATTTTGGAGTTCTGTATTCATTGCAAATATTAATCTTCTGTCAGATATGTATTTGGCAAAGATTTTTCTCATATTCTTCAGGGGATTCTTTACTCTGCTTTCTGCCAGAATTTTTAATTTTACGTAGGCCTATTGTCAGTTTTTGGATTTATTTCCTGTTCTATTAGAAATTTTTTCAAAAGCCATTGCCTCTCCCTGTAACAAGACTATTTTAATTTTTTTTACATACTTTCACAACTTTCTTTTCCCAGATTGTTATTGTAGTAAGTCAACACCAAGGTCAGTGACAAACGGATGGTATGGGTGAAATGTTGCATCATTACTCCCCCTTTGACAGTACATCTCTAAACTCTTCCCCTTAAGCACATTTTTTCCCTCAAGGGCTAAAGGACTAAGGTTAATAATAAAAATATCAAGTAGAGGATGGGAATAAGATAAAGGGAACTTCATAAGTAAGATTTTACTTCCAGGTTTCTGTGCTTGTGAAAGCCTTTTCCCTGGTATGTGATCTAGCACACTCTCCAAGGTTTGATAGCCTGATAGATGCTCATATATATATCTTGTAGCTGTTGATACTCATATGACAGAAAAACAAATAAAAAGTTTTATACTTAAAGCATTAATTTACAAACAACTACACCTTAATGAACTAAATCCTTCTGCCTGTATTCCTCTGCATTTTACATTAATTCTTAATGCTCTGCTTTTATGTGACTCATCCTCAAATTATTTAGATGTGATACCATGTCAGAGGTAAAAATCCACTCCATTGTCTCCAATTCATACTAAAATTCACCTTAATCTATTATATTTGCACCTTTTTTTTTAA